>JAOTQG010107988.1:0-12374 GCA_025631175.1 Iris virginica
AAAATTACATGATAGTGATGGAGAGAGAAAGAGAGAGAGGATGATAGTTGTGATTTGATGTGATGTTTGATAGGATAGGGGTATATAAAAACAATAGGTAGAGAGAGAAAACTTGTGTTTGAAAAACTTGTGATTTTGTTTTGTTTTTCAAACAATGTTTAAAAAACCGGACGGGTGAACACACCCTCAGTTTCTTGAATTTTTCAAACCGTAGCAAACCCAATCCTCATATAAAATCGGGAAGACGGTTTCAATTTTTTCGATTCGGTGTGACAATTTTTCGGTTTTGAGCCAAATGTCAATTTTGTGTTAAATTTTAATTTTGTATCTCAATAACAGTTGGACTGTCATAGATTTTTAACACATCTTATGCACAATGTGTTCATATTTCTGGCATTTTTAAACTAGAAATGACTCTATATGGATAAATTTGTCAGGACAAAAAATCTAGGTACAAGCCTACTAATTATAAGTAAATAATAATACAAGATAAAAACATAATCATTCATTGGAAGTTTCGTGGCTACTCGCACTGTTTAGATGGATTAGATGGACTTCTGATTTTGGATGCTGGAAGGATAGTACTCAAATTGATGTATTGGTTAAGCTTAGATACTTACCCCTTCATTACTTTACCCCCTCCTTTCTGAAGAGGATTGGTTCTGGACCGTGCAACTTTCTTAGAGCAGATGATAGGACTATGACTTTGTCAAACCCTAGTTGTGCAAGAATTTGTGTGGAGATGGATATCTCTAAATCACTTCCAGATTGTATTTGGATTGAGAGAACTAAAGAGGATGGTTACCGGCAGTATGTTGAATATGAAGGCAATCTCTCCTTTTGTCCAAAATGCAGATTGATTGGCCATGGTCCGGAAACTTGTAACAAGAAGAAAACTATCCAAGCTAGTGTGCAGGAGGCATCCAAGACTCAAGAGATCAATAAGACATATCCTAAGGGGAAGGAAGATGTGGAGAAGAGGTCTAAACCTGCAGTGCAGAAGGATGAATTACCAAAGAAGAATGGAGAGGACGGTACTATTGGTGGGAAGACACAATGGAGGCAAGTTCATAATGCAAAAGGAGCTTCTTCTTCAAAGGCAAGAGGGGAGAGGAATGCAGTCACCAAAAAGAACTCTTTTGCTGCCCTAGCTACTCAGCTCCAATGACTGAACCAAGGGAAATGGAAAGAATTAAACATTCTGTTCAGGAAGAGGATATGTGCACTAGGAGGGAACTAGTTCAACCAATTATAACTCCTAATCGTCAAGTGAGTCTATGGAGGAGGGTTTTGATCCAATGATTCAAGAGGCAAAGGGATTATCTTTCACTACAGGTGAGACTCAGAATGCAGATTCTCTAGTAGAAAGAATTGAGGTGAGACTGGCAAGGTTGAAGCAGAAGTATGATCCTACAAGCCACTCTTCGGGTAACCTCTTTTAGTTTTCCAATGTCTACAATTCTGTGGAATGTTAAGAGGTGTGGATAGTAAAAAGACCATGGATTATCTTAATCTTTTGGTTAGACAGCATAATTCCTACCTTTTCGTTGTTCTTGAACCTAAGATGGATGGTCATAGAATTGATAGTGTGGCTAGGAGATTACATTTCCCTAATAGTTTTCATATGAATCCTATTAACATGCATATATGGTTATTCTGGATATTTTAGTAGTTGAAGTTTCAGCTCAATCCATCTGGGCATTACTCAAGGTGTGGAGTGGGACTGTCTTGCCACTTTTGTATATGCTAAATGCAAGGAGGAAAGGAGAGATTTGGGGCACCACTTACAGGATTTGTCCTTCAGATTTGACACTAAATGGCTTGTTGCTGGTGACCAGTCATGCTTCATCCCCATGAAAAGCTTAGGGGAGGGGGATTTGATTTTGGTAGCAGAGATGAATTTGCCAACTGTTACATAACTGTGATCTCATGGATGTTGGGTATGAGGGCAGCTTCTATACTTGGTGCAGTGGTCACCCTGGTATAGCAAGGACTTGGGAAAGGATTGATAGAGTGTGTGTCAATGGCCTCTACAATAGATAACTACTTGCCATTACAGTCACTCATTTGTCTAGAACTGTTTCTGATCATACTCCTTTGCTAATTCAATTTGAGGAGTCTTGTAAACCTAAAGGGTCTTTCAAGTTTATGAAGATGTGGATGGATGACCCTCAATTCCCTGCTTTTTTGTCAGCTCAATGGAGTAGGTTTGCTTCTGGGGATCCTTTGTTTGTTCTTCATAAGAAATTGCATTACCTAAGGAGAGAGTTGATGTTTTGGAACTGAGAAGTGTTTGGTCATGTTGACAAGAAATTGGGGTATTGTCAAGATCAGATATTGCAAATGGAAGATCAGATTTTGCAAATTGGGATGACATGGTTCACAGGAGGCTTTTAGATCTCAACAAGGAGCTTCATCAATTAACATAATGGAGTTCAGATTTATTGAGGCAAAAAGCTAGAATCAAATGGCTTAAAGAAGGAGATAGGAATTCAACATATTTTCATGCTACTTTAAAGGAGAAACAACAGTTTTCCAAGCTTAAGCTCAAGTTGGAGGATAGTAGTTTAACTTTTGATCCAAACAGATAGGAGAGATGGTTGTTGCTCACTTTTTTGCCATGTTCACCTCTTCTCCTCATAATATTGATGATACCTTGTTTGTCGATTCTCCTAGCAGGGTCATGGCTCAAGATAATGATGTTCTTACTAAGATCCCTTCTATGGATGAAATTTGGAGAGCTGTTAAGAATCTAAATCCTGATAGTGCCCCTGGATTGGATGGTTTCATAGGCCAATTCTATCAGGGTTGTTGTGATACTATTAAATGTGATGTTTTTGCAGCCATTGCTGATTTTAATAGGGGGAGTCCTCTTCCGGTCCTCTTCATCCAGGTCTCACATCTACCTCTATTGTCCTTATTCCTAAGGTTAAAAATCCCACCTCCGAGTGATCTCAGGCCTATAAGTTTGTGTAACTCTCTTGTAAATTGGCGTCGAAGATTATTGCTCTAGACTTGCCAACATCTTGCCTAAGGTTATTTCTCAAGAACAATCTAGTTTTGTAAAAGGGAGAAGTATTCATGAAAATGTTACTATTGCTTAGGAGCTGGTCCAACACTTGGATAGGAAAGTTAGAGGGGGAAATCTTATTCTCAAATTAGATATGTCTAAGACTTATGATAGATTGGAATGGAATTTTCTTCTTAAAGCAATGGCAGCCATGGGGTTTGATCAAAAGGTTCGCAGGATGATTCATAGAGTGTTGAGTTGTATTCATTACTCAATCAGGATAAATGGGAACTCTTTTAGTCATTTTCAATCTGCAAGGGGTGTAAGGCAAGGAGACCCTCCGTCTCCTTTGTTATTCATTATTGCTCAAGAGGTTTTATCTTTTAATCTTAACAAAGCTGTGAGAGATGGTAAGCTGGGTCATTATCATCAAGGAAGAAACACTTTGCCTATCTCCCATTTAATCTATGCGGATGATTCGGTAATGGGAGTAGAGATTCTATTCTGGCTTTGAAAGAGGTTTTAACTAGATATGAGATTGCTTCCGGCCAGCTAAAAGTGCCTTTTATGTGTCAGAGAGGAGATCTTCTAGATATATCAATATGCTGAAATTTATATCAGGCATGGTTCATGGTTCTCTTCCAATGAAGTATATGGGCATTTCCCTCTTTAAAAATAGAGTGAAACGAACATACTTTGAGGAGTTGGAACAGAAGTTTATAAGCGGGGTTCAAGGTTGAAAAAACAAGGTTCTTTTAAGAAGATCAAGAAGAAGAAAAACCAAGGAAAGAAGATCAAGAAGAAGAAAGAAGCATATCGTGTCGCTCCCCTTCAGGACTCCCTTCCGCCACTATCCCACCCTTCGGCGACCCTCCAGCTACCCTCCATTACCACCGACGACTGCAGTACTTACAGGTATGTTTTTTCTTTCTTTCGTTTCTGCTCTTCTCTTCTTCTCTCTTCTATGCTGTTCTTCTTCTTCTTTTCTCTGTACTCCTTCTCTTCTTCTTTCTTCTTCTTGTCTTCTTTCCTTTTGGTTCTCTTCTTCTTATTCTCTTCCTTTTTACTTTCTCTTCTCTTCTTCTTTCTTATTCTACTCTTCTTTTTTTTTTCTCTTCTTTGCTGATCTTCTCTTCTTCATCATTCTGCCCTTCTTCTTCTTGTTCTTCTCTTCTTCTGCTCTTCTTATTTTCTCTTCTTTGTTCTTTCTCTGCAGTCTGCTGCTCTTATTCTTCTTCTTTGTGCTATTTTTTCTCTCTCCTCTGCTACAAACTACATGTGGAAGAAGATGGTGATGATGTATTTGAAGATGAGGATTGATATTAGAATCTTAGGATTGAGATTTATTGCCCTTTTGTTTGAACTTTTGACTTCTATTTATGCTTGTTTATACTGTCATTTCATGATTGATTGCATGTTTAGAACATCTTTTTTCTATTTATGATTAATAATGTTGTTTTAATTCACTACTTGAATTTAATTTATTGCTTATGTTGATGTTGTGTATAGACTATATTGATTTTTTTAGTAAATTTTAAGCATTTTTGTGCGCCTTGTCGCTCGGGCGCGCCCTCGCCTTGCGCCTAGGCTTCGGGCACACCTTTTACGCCTTGGTACGCCTTGCGTCTTTAATAACTACGGGGGAAACTTTGTCTACTTAATTCTGTTTTGTCTTCTATACCTGTGTACTCTCTAGCTTTTCTCAAGCTTCCCAAAGGTCTCATTAAAAGGTTGGAGTCTTTATTTGCTTCTTTCTTGTGGGAGGATAAAGGGGAGAAAAGGCATCACTGGGTGAGTTGGGCCAAGCTTTGTAAACCTCAGGAGGAAAGTGGTTTGGGGTTGAGACCTCTTCAGGAGGTAGGGAAGGCTATGTTAGCCAAATTGGCTTGGGCTGTCTTACAAAGGAAGAATCTTTGTCTAATGGATCATTTCACTCTTCTGCTAATGCTTCTCATTTGTGGAAAGCTGTATATCCTTTTGTTTTGATTTTGGAGTCACAATGTGTTGGGATTGTTGGTGAGAGGCTTATTCCTTTCTGGACTGCTCCTTAGATTGGTGATCCCCTTATTGGGCCTCAACCCATTCATGCTAATCTTACAGTAAAGGAAGCTTTACAAGATGCAGGCCTCGTGGATCTTTTAACAGCCGATCAAAGATCGAAGATCTCTAAGGTCATCTTGTCTCCCGGTAAGAAGGATAGGATCATTTGAAAGAAGGATAGGATCATTTGGAAGCCGGATAAAGCAGGGAATTTCAGCACTTCAGGCTTTTTGGAGCATAGTTATTAAAGGCGCGCCTAGGCGCAAGGCTCAGGCGGGTGCATGTTTGGCGCCTTGGGAGGGCTAGGCGAGGCGCTGTTCCTTAGGAAAGGGTTTAGGCACGCCTAGGGCTTAGGCGAGAGCTTAGGCTTGCTAGTTGCTGCGCCTAGGCGCAAGGCCCATATCTGAAGAATATCGACAGTTTTTAGGCAGAATATTGACTCTTTTTTAAGCACAATACTTCCCTTATATAACGCTGGGGAATATCGATAGTTTTTAGTCAGAATATTGACTCTATTTTAAGCACGATACTTCCCTTATATAACGCGGTAATAGCTAGCGACTAACGACACAATCCTAAATCAACCAAAAACCTACCATCTCTGGCCAAATTCTGTACCAGCAGCTTCGACACAAGCCAGCGACCTCCGGCAACCTTCAGGCGACTTCCGACAACCCTCTCTGGCCAGGTAAGTCGTTCCTTTTCTTCTTTTTTGCCTTTATCCCAGTTCTTTCTTCTTTTTATATCCCTTTTTCTATCCCTTTCCACTAATCAAGCTGCTGATATAGTTCTTTTTTTATAAAACTTTCATTCCTTTCTTTTTTAAGAAAAAACTTTTTATAAAAAATTTTTTAATAGAACTTTTCTTGTTATAGAAATCTTTTTATAAAAAGTTTTTTAATTAAGTTTTATTTTTATAAAACCTTCATTCGAGTTGAACCTCATATATATATTTTGGATTTTAAGTGAAGGAAATTGCAATACAGTTTTGATAATTGAATTTGGGGGAGAAATCTTAATCTTGATGTTAATTGCAAGGTCCAAGATTAAATTATTTCTAGTTCTGAGATAAGACCTGATACAACAAGATATTGTTCAGGCTATCACACATCAAAGATTTGCTCCTCTTGAAGTTATCTTTCCATCATTGACCTTTCCATCATTGACCAAAGGTTTATAATATATTTGCCATTACTTACATCTTTAGAGACCTTTTTCTATCTATGACTCATAGAAATGTTTGATTTATTACTTGCATTTGATCTATTTGCATATGATGACGTTGTATATAACTATATTATATTTTTAGTAATTTTAAGGTATTTTTGTGCGCCTCGTCGCTCGGGCGCGCGCCTGCCTTGCGCCTAGCGCCTAGGCTCAGGGCACACCTTTTGCACCTTGGTGCGCCTTGCGCCTTTAATAACTATGTTTGGGAGCATAGGAGGACTAAGGATCCTGTTAGGTGTTGGGGGAAGAAAATCTGGCATCAGAATATTCCTCCTAAAGTCTCCTTCTTTTGGTGGAAACTCAAGCATAATGCTCTTCCCGTGAATTCCAATATTCGGAAGCAGATCCCTATGATCTCTAAATGCAGATGTTGTCCAAATAATCCTTCTATTGAGGATATACCACATTTTTTCTTGAGCTCATAATTGGCCTCTCAGGTTCGACAGTATTTTGGTAGTAAGCTTCATAAACTTACTGTTGTTACACAGAAAATCCACAAGCTTCCACGAACACGGCGACCGACTCCTATTTGTCCTGCTACTGCTGCGCGCACCTGCAACCTGCAACTAGCCTCTGCCCGCCTCTGCCGGTACCTACCTGTTAAGAATGAACACACGTCAATGAGCTGGGAGGTGATCCCTGCAAATCCTTGGAATCACACGGAGAGAGTTTGGGCTTATAGAATAGCGTACCTCTGCCTACTGGGTAGGGTTCCTTTATATAGGCTCTGATGTGATAAGATCCGAGGTGACGAGATCTGGTGGGAGTCTATCCATCCATGCCTGACAGCCTGTAAGCATACTCCTTGTATGCTTCTAACGCTTCCTCCCCACGCCATAGAGCCACACTGAGGAAGAGTTCTATTCTGATCTTGCTTCCTAGCACAGTGACGTGCCCTAGTTTCAATCCTGATGAGAGCCAAACTGTGCCGAGCTCATCATGCTCGGCATTTCCTGATTCCTGTTCGCCTATGCCTGTGTGTTCGGTCTATCATGTGCCGAGCTCGTAGTGCTCGACAAGATTGGCAAGAGTCATGGAAAATATGGTATCTGCAGTAGTTCCTTATGCTCGAGTGGAGGACCACTTGCGATCTCTACATATTCACCCTGATGCTCCGCATTCAAGTTGCCGATCTAATCCCTTGATGATCCAAAACGTTTTCTCAGCGTTTAATAGTAACGGCTTCCAATTAAGGCAGACGAATTTTTCGTAAATCCTTTTAATGGTTGAATAATGATTGACGGCCCATTATTCCTTTTATCCTCCTTGCCTTTTACTGAATTGCCCCTGGTGAACGTATAAATGGTTTCCACCCCTTCCTCTTTCTTCTTCCTCCATTTCCTTTACATTCAGAGAGCTGTAGAGAGAGAAAGTGCGCTATTGCTATTCTTGGAAAATCTTTTCTATCCATCCACCAGAATCCACTACTTTCCTTGTTCTTTTGCTTCTGGATTTCAACCCGAGTCCCCTAGACTCGCATTCCTTTCTTGCCAAAGGCTCTCCGCCGGTGGTGATGAAGCTTTCCCTTCCGCCATTGTCGACGGTGAGGGACCTGTGACGCGCTCCATCTTCTTCATTCCTTTCATTGATTAGGAGGTATGATTTCTGTTCTTGTAACCTTTAATTTCTGGTTTAGGTTCCTTGAAGCGCGCCTGAAGATTTTGGGGACTTCCAGGGTTTCTAATTTGCTCTTCTGCTAACTCAAGTTTTCCCGGTGTTCCTCTCCGGCGCAGAACACTTTAGTGACTCTAGTGTTCTTGCGGCTTTTCCAACTTACAAACTTCCAAGTAAGTCCACAAGCCTTGATTTCCTTTTCTTGATTCTGTCCTCTAGGAATCTTGGGGGTTATGCCTGATTCCTCCCTAGTTTCCACGTTACACCTGTTCATTTTGACTTTCTTGACTTCGGTCTCCTTGTGTAGGTTTGTGCAATTAGCTAGATAGCTTGCTCGATTCCGTCTGTGCTCATTTGATCTTACTTTGTCCCGATGGTACGGGCGAGCATATCTTGAATAAAATTGGCCTATCCTTTAATTCCCCTTTTAAAGAAGACCTTTTGCCGATCATGTGCCTATTCGCCTTACCCTTCTGAGCTTGCCTACGATTTCATTGTATGTTCCTTTCCTCAATTTTTATCCACCTAGGCGTTAGTAGGATTAACAAGAACCTAAAAACTGTAAGTAACTCCCTATACCGATCATAGGTGCTTGTTAATCATAGGTGCTTGTTAATCCTGCGATCAAGTATCCAATCGTTTATCAATAATGGCTCAACTGGATCATCCTTATGGAATTCTTCATATGCTCGGAGGCTTTGACATAGTGTTTATGACCCACCCTCAAGGGTGGAGAGTTTTACATCATGATGAGGCCAAGAAGATCCTTTTCCACTTTGGCGAGTATTGGGATTTGGCTGGTGGTCTTCCCCCTAGGTGTCTTAGCTACTTATGCATAGCTCCCTTAGGGTCGCCAGTTACCATCAGTAGCAACATGAAGGAGGTTATAAGTGTGTTGCGAACAATATACCACCAAGTTATGCCCGATCATTTTCGACCTATACTTGTGCCCACTTCAGATCCTGTAACCCCTGTTTTTGAAATGGAATTTCTTGCCTCTGATTATGTAGATATGCCTCCAAAGAAGAAAGCAGGAGATAGCTCGTGGAAGAATTTATGCTTGCAGGAAGATGTGAACAAATGGATAGCCGAGTTTATGGTGAGCATTCCTTGCGGTACGTCTAACTTGGATGGCCTCCGTGTGTATCCCCGTAGCGTGGCTTTTTTCCTTAGCCAGTTTTCAGCTGGATTGAGGCTTCCTCTTGATCCATTCATTTGCGAGTTTCTCGATTACACAAACTCTGTTCCTCTCGACCTTCCCTATAACACTGTTGTGATGCTCGTCACCTGTGCGGTCATCTGCCGATCGGTGTGCATCGAGCCTTCTATTACACTTCTATCAAAATTCTATGTTTTTTCTTTGTCAAAGGTCCCTGTTTGCCTGACTGGGCGAGCAAACTGAGTCGAGGTGAGATTAATAGCTACTACTGAAAATAAGGTCCGCGATTGGGACAAGAGGGTTATCATGGTGGAGAGTTTGTCGGGGTGGCAGTTTCCTCGCCCAATAGGGCAGCCTAAAAGACCCAATCCCCTTGAGCTTACTGAGGATGTGGATGCTGCCGTTGATTGCCTAAGAAATTGGTTGGATATGAGATTTCAAAGGACAAAGAAGGAAATGAATGCTTTTCTCAAGAAAGTTGGGTGACTTGGGAGGACATTGTCGCCGATGAGAGCTTGCTTGTTCGCTGTGGGGTCTCGCGAGCTCGGATCCCCAACGTGGTTCCTTGTATAAACTTTAGCAGAGAGCCTGCTTATTCAGAGTGGGGGGTTCATGGATATCGGCCAATTGCGAATCAGCAGAGGAAGTTCTACTTTCGAGACGATTGTCCTCATTGCTCAAGTGGATCTGTTTGTTTTCCGCGAGATCCTAATGGTTTGATTTTTGTTCCAACTGTTATTTATTTTATCAATGTTTTTCGTATATCTGCCTAATACTTCTCTGTTTCCTTTTTCAGCGGTTAAGAGGTCTGTGATCGAGCTTAGGCACCGAAGAGGGAAGACTGCTCAAGCGAATGACTCGGCTGGCAAGCTGTTGCCCGAGCTATCCGTCCCTTTGGAGGCTTATCCCAAAGACAGCGAAGACACTCCAGCAGACCCTGAGGTCACGATCGTTGAGCCGAGCAAAGCTTCGGTCTCCATATCCAAAGGCGATGGGACGTCCAAGAACAGGGATCCCAAGGAATCTCTATCCGACCCTCCAAAGAAGTCCAAAGTGATTGATCATTGAGGCGAGCAAAGGTGCCGAGCACGAGAATGATGAGGTGGTCGCGGATTCAGCGAGCTGGCTTGCCGATGGGGGGACATGCATGGATGAGTTGGTCGCGAATTGAGCGAGCGGCTCCTCCTTGATAATCTTGTCATAATCGACCGTGCCTTGAACAAGAGAGCCATGGATTTGGCCCAATATGACAAGATTATCAAGGAGGAGCCGATCAGTTTGCTTGATCGCGGAGGTTTCCTTATGATCGGGGTATTGATTTGCCCTTCTTGATATTCTTTCCATGCTCTGTTTGTTCCTTTCGGATTCTTTGTTTTTCTTTGGTTAGCTTAATACCATTTTGCGAGCTCTCAAGGATCAAGCTCAAGTTGCCCAAGATAAGCTTTCGCCTACTGAGGAGGCTCTGGCCAAAAGTCTGAATGATGTTCAAACCCTAGAATTCAAAGTGACCAACCTGGAGGACCTCTAAGCTCTCTGAGGACCGACCTTACCAATGCTCAGATTGCCCAGCAGCGGTTGAAGCATGCTCGCGACGCCCTTACCAATGCTAACACAAGAATTGAGAATTTGCTGACTTTGGCGAAGGACGCGGAGGACCGAGAGAGACAGGCTTACAAAGATCTTGAGGATCCGAGGGCGACCATCGGGGCTGAAGCTGTGGCGGCCTACAAGAGGTTGGATGACTTTGATGAGGCGATTAACGAGCTGGTCTTGCCCTACTACAACCAAGGGACCATGTTCTGCGGCGTGCTCATTCAGATGGTGTTCCAGAGGACAAACTCTTTTTCGTGGGCCATGGCTTTCCCCCACAGCGACCTTGCTCGCAATTCCCATCCTTTTATTCCACTCACCAAGGATGAGTTGCGCGAGCTCAAGGAGGATGCCGAGAAAGGTCGTGTTCCTTGGGTGGTCCCTCATGTTCGTTCCGTCAATCTCAATTCTTTGATCGCCCATGTTGAAAGCGGAGGTAGGGCCGAGCTCGTAGACGGGAGTTGGGAGGTTCAAGCTGAGGCCAGCCTCCAGAGATATGGTTATGGACCAACCTCCTCCAATTGACCAGAAGTGAAGGGTGTTCCAATTCTGGAAACAGTCTTGTTGATTCTCATGTGGTTTTTGGATACTTTTTACTTCTTTTGTCCTTGAATGTTTTCTTACCTGTTGGTGCTCAATTTTAGCTTTGATGCATGCTTTTCTTATACATTTGTCATGCTAGATGATCGCCTAATTTCTTATACATTTGCCATGCTCGTCACCGGGTGTTTGCCTAGTAGCGCCCAGTACCGATCAAATCCTGATTTATTTATGAGTTTCTACATGTTTCTTGTTCCTTGGTGATTGTTGTTTGTGAATGATCGTTTTCACATTTGGTGATCATCTAGGTTTGCTCATCCATCTTTGATCCTATTTATTTCCAAGGCATGCGCTCGTCGCGAGGTGCTCGTTCGGCATTGCCGATCAAGTACAATGTTCGCGATTAGGTGAGCCCATTGCTCGGTCATTTGTCTCTTTGTTTTTGGGAGTACACCTGTCGAGCTCAATGCTTTCCAGTACTTCCATGTTCTTCAAAAATTCCAATATTTTCGTGCTTTCCAATAATTCCTATGTTTTCAAGTTTTCCAATAATTCCCATACTTGAAAGTTTTTCAATAATTCCAATACTTCCAAGTTTTTCAATAATTTCAATGCTTGAAAGTTTTCCAATAATTCTAATACTTGGAAGTTTTTCAATAATTTCAATACTTCCAAGTTTTTCAATAATTTCAATACTTCCAAGTTTTCCAATAATTCCAATACTCGGAAGTTTTCCTTGTTCGCCTTCAGAACTCCCCCCAAAAAAGAGTTCGAAGGTTTTAGGCTAGTGTTCTTTTTATTTACGAGCGTATTTCATAATTAAAATGAGTACATTGCCAATTCTTGCTATAAAAGCGAGTAAGCATGCGTATGAAATGTCCATCATTGATTGAGTATTAAAGACAGCATAATACACAGATGTAAAAAAGAGGTCATAAAATTTTAATACCAACTTTTCAAATATTTGACTATTCATTGCGATGTGCTCATCTGGCGAGCTCGTTTTGTTAAGTGATGTGTGCTACTATGTGTGCGAGCAGCAAGGTAGTCAAAATCGGGATCTTAACTAAGATCGGAGAGAGGGGATAAGATCGAAATCGTAAGATCGGATCGTAAAATTTTATGACATGCCTAACATTAAAATTTATTATACATAATACATATGCCAACATAAATATAACAACATAATTAAGT
>JAOTQG010107999.1:0-12366 GCA_025631175.1 Iris virginica
GAGAGAGAGAGAGAGAGAGAGAGATTTTGTTTTATCAAGTTTCTGGTCAATGGAAGTTTGTTATAGTCTTCAATTAATTAACGTAATGAAAAATCCGAGCTCTAACTGATTTATTTTGTATTGAAAACCTGGACTGCGGTTTGAATATATCTTACGCAAATTAATTCGAGAAGAAAGGGCGAGATCAAAAGACAAGATGCAGTCTGTTTGAATCGAAAGTTGGATCTACATTGGAACCTGAATTTTCAGTGCTATCCTTTGATTTTATTTTGATCGGCAAGTAATGGTTGTTGGATTCTGGAGGTGCCTTTATGTTGTAGTCAAGTTAGCATATGACCAGAAGATAAACATAATAGGATGGTGATATTTATTTATTTAGCTATTCTATGGTTTTAGTAACCCTTTGGTAGTTACACCAGCTTAACGTGATTCAAGTTTATGGATTTCTTTAGTGTACAAACTTGACATTAGTTAGCGTTCTACTGTTAGAGATTGTAGTGTAGACCTCTACTATTTGTGAGATTGCGAAGTATGCAGCATTTTGGGCTTGAAGTACCAATCATGTTCATATGCAGTAAATCCAAAACAAATATCTGAATTGTAGATTGGACAAAGTAAAGAACAGCCAACTTCAGTCCAATCTTTATTTGTAATGAATTAAACATTAAAAGGTTTAATATTTTTTGTCAATAAGGATATAATTTATTTTTCTAAAGCTCCATGAGATCTGTAATCATGAGATTTGATTTTACAGTTGGTTTCTGCAAGCCTTCTTTATTATTCATCGTCTCTTAGTATGCGTAGTTTCTTATCAATTGTCCTGGTATGTTTGTCGGGGATTCGCGGTATTTGATAAGCTGATGTGGTTTATCATTTTTATTCTGTACATCTTCATCCGTTCTCTTCTTGGATAAATATCAGGCAGTTCTGGAAAAGCAAAGTTATATGCTCATTGGGAGGCATGACATCGAGAATTTGATGCGACTTGATCCAGCCAGTGCATACTTACCAAATTCCCTTGGTCAGCCAAGCATGGATAGCAATGTTTCTAATGGTGAAACTGTCGAGTTTGATCTGCAAATGAGTGACTTACTAATGAACCTGAGGCCAATCAAGCAGGTAAGTGTGTAATTTGGGTGGCTAGTTTTTGGTGTTATATCAGTTTTTTTTGTTCTGCCTTTACCTATTTTATTTTTTGGGCGAAAGCTGTTAACATTTTAGCCTTGTACGAGTTTATGACAGGTTTAATTTTCATGTTATTTGTTGAGACTCTCTTCTGGATTCCAGATTACCTAACTTTAACCATTCTGCAGGAAAATCTAATCCGTGATGATAACAAACTTATCCTGTTGGCATCCTTAAGTGATTCATTGGAGTATGTTGCTACCTCTATAGAAAGGCAAGTCCTCCACTATGCCGTCTTCTGTAAGCTCTATATGTCAGTAAGTAGCATATGCACACTTTTCCGTTTTCTCTCTACACAGAGTTAATGTTCTCAAAAAATCGTATGGTTTCTATAGTAAGAAATGGAGATTTCTGTGGTAAAGTCGGTCGGTTTATTATAGAAATAGAGCGCAGATAATGAGAAAAGGGAAGTTGTTTTCAGCAGTTTTGCTTGTACTACCATACACATTGCGTGGGTGCAGTTTTACTTCACAATGTTGATGGTGAAGTCCAATGTTTATTTTCATAAGAAATATACCTCTCGCTGCTTCTTATGCTTTCCATCATTACAGTTCTCTCTTCAATAGTCCTTAATGTACGGTCATAGAATGACCAGGCATGTTATACATTGATTGGGTGCATAGTAGATAAATCATAAATGAGAAGACCAACTCCATGACTTGGCGAGGCTCTCATTTTAACTTCGTCGTTCATCATCCAAGTGTTTAAGTAGTATCACTCAGTTTGCCATCTGGACTATTCATGTACTCATAAATAGATAACCTGCCAGAAAACACAACCCCATAAGTTACATATAAACCCCTCTAATTGTTCAAGTAATGCAAAACCGATATCCATGGGAAAACTCCCTGACTCTGACCCTTGCACACTAGCTCTTAACAGTTTTTGTGTGATCTACAAGATTAAATTTGAATCTTTCATGCGCATACATAATGTAGAAATGGCTGCCGCTGGAATGGGCTAAAAACATCAACTATGCATTTGGAGCTTATGCCACATTCCTCGTGCAATGAACAGGCTTGGAAGGGCATGCACGAGAACATCTCATCAAGTAGAAGGGAATGTAAGGCAGGCACCTTCCCATCATAAACGAACCAGCAGTGCGCCTCCTAAGGATCTTGCATCGTTTGCTGACGAATACAGAAAACTTGCAATTGATTGCTTAAAGGTGTTACGTGTAGAGATGCAGTTAGAGACAATATTTCATATGCAGGTTTGAGCTATATAGATATCGTATATTTATTTATAAATTTTCATCATATACTGGTGAGGTCTTCAAAGCTATAAGTCTTAGACTTTCAGCATTTGATATAAACAGAAAATGACCAGTCGAGAGTACTTGGAGGACCAAGATGCTGAAGAGCCTGATGATTTTATTATTTCCTTAACTTCCCTGGTGAGTTTAATATCTTGCATACATGACATCATATTGTTACCTTAAATAGAACATTTTTTTTGTGAAGTTCAACATTCATAAATCGTAGTACCCTCTCCTTGATTAATTTAACTTGACTCATTCTGATATCATTTATCTTGATTGAATTCCTAAAATATATTGCTAACAAAGTCTTTTCTTGCTTAAAACATATCTTGATGGATGCCGAGGAAATTCGTATGAACGAGTAGGTAAGTTCTATTTGAAAAATATAGAACATGGATGTGTGTGTATAGTAGTAGTGAGTTGAATGAAGATACTATCCTCACTGGGCCCTACTCCAGAACATGTCGCAAGTCTCCCAATAATGTGTCAAAACCATGTCCCAGCTTATCCAGATCTAGAAGTTGAATACGAGTGCCTTCAGCATGACATCTGTGACATGAATCGAGTATTGCTGCCTTATGTCCAACTTTCATTTTCTGTCAAATTTGAGTTCTTGGATTCCATAAGCTTTTCTGTGCTTCCTAGGCTTGAATCTGTAAGATAGATTTATGCAAGATCTTAGGTGCTCTGTTTATTTTGGTTCGTTATACACTGTTCGAAATTGTTGGAATTGAGATCAATAGATAGTACTCCCTCCGAAACAAAATGAGTTTCAATTTTGGGTGTACTTGATTGATTTTTGGAAGAATATTTGATTTAGATTTCAGTTATATTTTCAAATTTTGTCAAACACAAAATTATGTCCAGGAGTAATCCTGTTGGGTTGCTGCTAATTTAATTAATTTGATTTTGTTCCTGAATCCTTACGACTTTTGCAGAAATGTTAGGAAGTCACCCCCTTTGTGATGACCTAGTCCTGAACCGTATTGAATGGATAAATGATTCATGTAGCCCATCCCGAATGATTGGGACAATGACTGAGTTGAGTTTATTACTGAAATTAGCCGGAATTTACCTACTTGAATATTGTGGATATCAGCATGCTAGTTTGGAAGCATACATATCTTGAAAGTTGAACATGGCATCCGCACACTATTTGCGGAATCGTTTAGAAACCGAATAGAAATCAGCTAGTTACACACAATTCTCCTATATAATGTGACTCAAATACACAATCAGCTTAAAGCTCAGCTCTAATATTTTATCAACGCTGAATAAGTATGAGGCAGTACAACTTTATCAATAGGCGTAAAACCATTCTCCTAATAGTATTAGGACTAGGACCGAATTTAACTAATACAACTAAGAAAAGAAAAACACCTAGTTACTATAATTGGACCTTCCTGTTCAAACATTTGTAGGAATAAGAAAACAACTAATCCTAATCTACCAAGGACACTTATTACAACTCTTAGGCCTTGGCTGGGGTTTCTCAATGTGCATGGAGATAGCTTGTCCTGCATCACACACGTATTTAAGTGTAAACATTTTTATTCACACACACATCACATATCTCTATTACAATAATGGATATGTAACCCTGTTTCTTGGTTTTTTAAACTTGTCCACATGACCAATTAATATGAATATAAATACATATATATATATATATATTTTCTTCACACAACCAGTTTTAACTATCAATATTCAAGTGATTTTGCTATCCTTAGCTTTATAACATTAAGGCAAATAGGTTATATATGGTCCCTGACGTATCACTCATTTTTTTCTTGTTATTATTATTATTACTGTTATTGAGTCCTTATTGTATATAACCCACTCCATTCTATATCACTCACCTTACAGATGTCTAAGATCTTTGGAATAGCGGAGGTGGCTTATTATGTCAAATGCATGCTTACTTGAAATAAAATGTTAGTGTTGCAATCGGAAAACACGTGACAGATGAGTGCCAAATTGACCTTTTTTGTTTAGCTCTAACAACTTATCCACTCATCTAAATACGTACTGAAAACTGTCTACTGTCAGAAATTCTCAATAGAAAACAAAAATATGAGCTTTGAAAAATTTATGCAAAAAAATTAAAATGTGCATGTGGCATATTTCATGTGCACGCGTGCGTAATGTTTGCTTACATTGCAATCATTATTAGTTAGCTACTTCCCTTGATGTTGACCTGTGATTGCGATGTAGATTTCTTTTCCTTCTGTCATATGCTGTAACATTGTGCTATATTCTATGCTGACACCATTTTATCTGGGGAGACATAATATGTTGACCCTAAAATTAGTCTAGGCATCCACATTCAGAAGTAAGAGGATGGTACCCCAAATAAATAATGTACTGTCAGAAATAGTGTACACTTGGTTTCATGAAGATGCTTGTCAATGCTTCAAAATTCAATTTGAGAAAGTACACTTGCAGAAAAAAGGATAGATGAGTAAACATAATTGCTACCCTAAGGGGTGCCACAATGGTAGAGCTGGGGCTTAACAATGTTTGAGGTCCCTGATTCAATCCACTCCTACAACCACTCAGGACCAATAAAAGGAAAAAGAAAAACTGCAATTAGTAATAATGCCATACAATTACACTATCAGTGTCTTGCATCTGAAGTTCGCTTAATGTGTTTCTTTCCATTCTATGTAAAAGTTCTCATGAAGTGCATCATTTTTTGCTCAAATTACTCTATAACAAATGCAACTAAAAATTCTAATTTAAAAAGCTTAGATTTATGAGAAGGAAAGAACCAGTGAAATCAATACACGGATGAACACGTGAGTATTTCCTTTAGGAGGCCAGCTTGTCCTCTTTTGTAGATTATATTCCCTGTAATAAAATTTCCTTTTTTCTCAAAATAAAGTAAAATGACAAGTGAATAAAACAAGAGATGTTCTTGTGGCATTGCTCTCTCTGACATGTGCTGCAAATAGGGCTGGAATTCGGACGGAACGGATCGGAAATAGGGTGTTTCGGAAAAATTCCAAAAAATTTTGGAATGGAAAAGTTGATTCAAATTGCGATTCGAAATTTTTTGGAAATCTTACATACAGTCCAATTTCGGAAGTATGCATTTTTTCGAAATTTCTGAATTTCTGAAAACTTTCTTGGAATTTCAAAATTTTCCAAAATTTTCAATTTTTTTTTTTTTGAAAATCTCAGAAATTCAGAAAATCATTTATAGTCTATAGAGCAATTACATAGGAAAAAAGGTAGATAAGATAAACCAATGGCTAAAAATATTTCACTCAGACCAGCAGTAAAATTAGTGCAACTAATTAAAAATTCGAAGATGTGTTTTCAAAAAGTTCACTTTTAATTTATTTGGAACATATCTTTATATTTGAATGAGTCAAAATAATCTTTTACAATTACTATATGTATTAAGAAAAATATGATTTTTTTTTTCAAACAGAGAAAGTAGCATTTACTAAAGTATATTTCGTATCATTTTCAAATGTATATTTCGTAAACTTCAAGTATAGAGCTTGACATACTTGTACCATTTTAAACTACATAATAAATTAAAATACCGAGTAGGAAAAACTAAGAAATAGTCTTAAAATCACTAAAAGTTATGCATATATGATTACCCTTAAGACACAGTCTTAATGAAATAATATGATTGATGACAAAAATAGTGAGTCACTTTTTATTTCAATAAACTTGATTCCACAAAAATAGTGTTTATAGTCTATACCAACTGTGTCTGAAGGGGTGGTTTACTGTTTATAGAATTGGAGGTGGACCGTCCGCTGCTGCTGCTTGTCAGTTTGCCAACCGCACAAGTGGCTTGTTAACCATCACTGACAGCTCCATTATTCGTGTACTTCTGCTTCATATTTTATCTTTTTAACTCTATTTCACCGTCACACTTGCAAGATCCTTCAACCCAAGCTGTCTATTTGTCATAAACTGATTGAGGCAACCATTCATTGGGACAATAAGCAACGTGCAGGGTTTTGATCGAACTATTGTATTAGGAATATATGATGTGATTATTGTGATTAAGAGTTAAAACGAAAGTAGGAACCATGTTTTGATCGAGCTTGTTTGTAAAATTTGCATCATGCTTAGGAAAATTGCTTAATCCTTTGGTTGGTCGACTTTATGTTTCATTTTATATCTTTGTAAAGATCCCTCAAACTATTATTTCCTTACAAACAGATAACGCGCCGAGATGAGGAAATGGCTCCTTTTATTGCTGGATTAAAGCGGAACTATATTTTTGGTGGCATATGTGGTGTTGTATCAAATGCTTCCATCAAGGTGTGTACGTGTCAAACTATTGCATTCAGAATAAATATTTGGAATGTTGTCATGTGCTTATGTAATGTCTTATATTTTATATAAATATTATGTGGAACTTAGGATGAGTTTAGCATTATGTACGGCTTCTAGATCCTCTATGTTTGTGGCTGACTAGGAAAGCAAATTTTCTTCAGGCTTTGGCTGATATGAAATGCATCAACCTTTTTGGGGTTCAACAGATATGTCGGAATACAATTGCATTAGAACAGGTACTAACTATCTACTATTGTGTCACATCTCATTAATGCACATTGGCTTTTACACTGAGATAGGTAATTATCAGATTACAAAATTTACTTGAAATTTGGAGCATGGCTAATGGGTTTCTGTATGATTCCATGTGATTCTGTCTTACACTCTCTAACATAGAAATTACTGTTACAGGCTCTAGCTGCTATCCCTTCGATTGATAGTGAATCTGTGCAGTTGAGATTAGATCGTGTCCGAACTTACTATGAACTGTTAAACATGCCATTTGAGGTAAGTTACTTAAGATCTCATTCAGAGTGTTTTAGTGTCATTGGATTACTCAGAACATTGTTGTTTGCAGGCCTTGCTTGCCTTTATCACAGAGCACGAACACTTATTCACTGCTGCAGAGTAAGTCTATACTTTAATCTAGTGATTTTGAACAAGTTACATAGTTTTTTGGGGGGTGGGGTTCATAATAGGTAAATCCTTTTAATGGAAATGGTAATTCAACGTCTAAAGTTACAGTGCTGTCTGTTGCAGGTACAATAATCTTCTAAAGGTCCAGGTCCCTGGCAGGGATATTCCAGCGGACGCGCAAGATAGGGTGACAGAAATTTTATCCCATTAAGATTTCTGGAAGAAGCAAATTGTTGATACAGATTGATGTTTTGTTTTAGCAGCGTTCTGAAGGGTCTTCATTTCCAGGTGGTGCTAGCATTTGTGCAAAAAATTGAAAATCGTCCATAAGCATAAGCATGGTGAATAGTAGCAGTGGACTGAGAACCCATCTCCATAGAAGTTGCCTTCGGATACGTGTCTTAACTTTTTTTTTTTTTTTTTTTAACAATAATTTGTTTCAAGTCTAGGGTTATGTTGTTGTGTTGGCCTTTATTGTTATTGATTCATTTGTAGCCAAGTTGTTTTGTATTATTTTTGTAACAGATGTTTGAGGTGATTAAGTTTGTGCTTGTAGAAGTTACGCCAACAGACATTTGTAGAATATATCTATGATGGTAATAATCAGAATTAATTTTTTCCAAAATATGCCAAAGATAAAAGAGGGTTGAGAGAGTTGATGCTTGGAGGATAGAAAACTGATGTAGCCGGAGAAGACGAAAAGTTGAATATCTGATTGTAATGGTGAGCCTTTGCAAGCATTTAAAACAAGAGACAACTAACTGTAAACCAGGCAGGGGTTGTGCCCTTGGAAGATTGAAGATTCTCTGTACAATTGCAATGACAAGAGAGTAGAAATGCAGAGAGTTAGAGAGTTAATGCTTGGAGTATAGAAAAATGATATAGCCGAGATGCTACGCGGGATTTCTGGGGGATTGGGCCAGCTGACCGACACGACTTTCAGATTTAGTTATTGATAATGGTGTGGTGTAACGGACCGTGTTCCATCTCCGGCTAGCTCAGTTGTATCCTATTGACCATTGGCTTAACTCGACTCACGAGAGGAATGTGTGGCAAGTCGGAGGTTCATATGTTTCTTATACTAAGATACAATATATTCGTAAATATACAACAAACTAACTAAGATGTGAAGATACAACAAAAATGTAATAAGATACAATGGGGTCTTACTAAGACAAAAAAAAAAAAAATGTTAAGATACAACAAAATTAACGAAGATACAACAAATATCGTACAAACGTTTTTGTACGATATTTGTGGTTTGTACAAACGTTTTTGTACAACAAAATTAATGAAGATACAATAAAAAAATACTAAAATACAACAGGTTCGTACGTTTGTACGATATTTGTTGTTTGTACCTGATCACGTTTGTACGATATTTTTGTTGTAACATACAACAAAAGTGTACTAAGATACAACTGGTTCATACGATTTGTACGAAAAAGAGATTTGTAGCGGAATAAACCCATATATATATATAAAGTTAATACATTAATCTACTCCAAAATAGACAGCAACAGAATTAATTCGTGTGTAGCAGCTCGTCATGAAAAAACAAATCAAAAAACATTAGATGGGTAAGTAGCGACTAAGTAAAGGATAGATATCAAACTTCATAAAATAAAACGTTACCCCAAAATTTTTTTTTTAAAAAAAATGACAAAGTCAAATCTTCCTCATTAATTGCGTTGTGACAAAACCATTTATAAATGCGAAAATGCTACAGCGAGCGTCTCAATAATAAAAAATTACGATGAAATGACAAATAGTTGAAACATCGTTTTAATACATTCGTATGTCGATAGTTTTAAAACGATGTTTCGACTATTTATCATTTTTTCATAACATTAGATCATTCAATCGTAACTTTTTACTATTGAGATGCTATCGTTCGCATATTGCAAAGCAGACGCCCGCACCGTGGTGAAATCGTTATACAAGTCAATTCTTTCAACTTTGCTTTATGTCATCTTCTTTCAATTTCAATTTTAATAATAAACTCGCTTTGTGTCTTTTATTTATCGATACCAGATTGATGAATTGAATTTTTCGAACACTTAAAAGTAAGCATAATTTCACTCAAAATAAATATGAGCCAATGAACATTAATTTAAAGATTATTGCAAGCATATCTTTCTCTTAAAATTAAAGGTAAAAGATAAAAATAAAAGAATGGAGTAGAAATTTTGAAAGCCAAGTGGGGTAGGGTATGGGCACATAACAGTCTCTCATGCTGCAAAAGCAAGAAACAATCTGGCTGAGGGAGTTGTGGAGGCAACAATGGGAGGCTTGCTTGGGTGGTTGTTGTTGTTGTTGGCTGCCCTACCCCCACCCACATGCCTCAACGTGCTCATAT
The DNA here is from genome assembly GCA_025631175.1 of Iris virginica. Classification (NCBI taxonomy): domain Eukaryota; kingdom Viridiplantae; phylum Streptophyta; class Magnoliopsida; order Asparagales; family Iridaceae; genus Iris; species Iris virginica. The sequence continues at coordinate 9,747 of JAOTQG010107999.1, forward strand.
ATTGGAACGGATGCGGTGGTCCCACCGCCGCCCCTGTCTGTCCCTCCTCCGCCGTACACTTGACCACCGGTTTCGGCCCCGCGCTCACTACCGCAGCACTCTCGTGTCGACGACAGCTTAACAGCCCCATCCCTTTCGTTTTGCTGCTGCTTCTTCCTCCTTTACCCCCTTCGATCCCCCCGCCTCCACGGACTTCCCATTCCCGCCGTGGCTCTTCCATGTCCATGGTGGCGATTGAGTAGTTAGTCATACTCGCTCGGTCAAATCCCTCTGCCGTGGTTACACTCCAATCTATGCTCGCTTCGCTTGGCTCGTAACAGTACTCCGATTCATTGATAACCTCCTCATCTATACTTGGTCGGCAAAACGAACCTCCCATATTACCCCCTCCACCGCTTGTCGCCGCCACGAATCTCCGCCTCGCATTGAATGTCGTTGCTTCTTCTAGGGAATCTCGATGTTGATAATAGTACATTGAATATGTCGAGGAGGTTTGCTGGGTAGAAAAGCTCTCAATTTCAAACAAATCCGAGCTTGCGTCGCTTAAAGCGTCATCATCCCTGGCGGCTTTGGTGGGGCTTCCAAGAAACGGAATACCCCTGCCACCAGCACCGGCGCCGCCAACACTGTGACTAGAAAATAACGATGAATTGCTCGGAACCGAATTGGCTTGCGGTTGAAAAACCTCCAGTGATTCCCGAGGCGGGTCATTGGGGGAAAGGAGCGGCGGTAATGCTCTCCTCAAGACTTCCATCTTAGGTGGTGCCACCGCAGGGAACGTTTGGTTCAAAATTGGAAACGAGAAAGCTACTGAATTCGCATCAGTGAAGGCATTTCCTGACCCCGACAAGCGTTGTTGACGGTGTTGCATCATATTAGGCGTCAGCGACGGCGCAGGATTATGATTAACCGCTTCCAAAAAGCGAGGAATCGGAACTGCAATTTCCTTGGGAGTTGCGATTGTTTGAGGTAAAATTGAAATCTTTTCCACTTCAATCTTTTGATTTTGCCTCTTGGGATATGTGTAGACATTTCCCACGGCCGAAGCCGGCTGTTCACCACCTTCAACCGGAAGCGATTTTTTGCCTGCGCAGGGGCATCTCAGCCGGAAAATCCAGGAGGAGGAAGACCCTCTCTTCCGTTCGTGACTATTATTATTAAAATTTCTCAGTTGCACCGGAACTGAGCCCGGCGGATTGGCCAATAGCCCAGTTTGACTATTCCAGCTGGCTTCAGAAGAAGCTGTCGGAAAAGAAAAACAACGAATTCCGCTGCCGCCGCTGTCCCGGCGACCTTTAGTACCGTGACTGTATGCCGCGGAGGATGAGGCCGATGATGATAGTCGACGAGGAAGGGAGGCGGGAAGATCGATGAACGGAGGGTCATAGGTGGTGGTTGGTGGTGGTGGAGAGGGAGAGGGAGAGGGAGAGGGAGAGGGAGAAGGTTGTGGAGCTGCATTGGTTTCTTGTTCTTGGTTGGGAGAGTCATGGGGTTCATTAAAGTATTTCTGGGCATCAAAGATGCTTAATTCGGATTCTTCGATAGCAGGGTTGGTGGTGGTGCCACCTCCGCCGCCTTCTCGTGGGTGGTGGTAGGTGTAATGGTGGGGGGTTTCCATTTCCACCACTCTGATGATGGGTTGTTGAGAGGAGCTATACTTGAAGGACTTCATTCTTATAATTTCCTCTCTCTCTCTCTCTCTCTCTCTCTCTCTGGTCTAGTATGAAACTGAAACTGAATTATTCAACTCAGAATTGATTGGTTAATGGATTGAGGGGTTTAAGTAGAAGGGATGGACTTTGTGTTATGGGAAGATTGGAACTTCCACATGCATCTACGATAATGGAAAAATGACATTTAGTGAAATTTCACTGGGGACGGGACGGACGGGGCAGAGAGATACGTAACATGGACATGCTGCTTCCACTTTATGTTTGATTCATGTGTGAATGACCATCAAAATTGATAACGATGTAAAAAAGAAATAAAAAAGTTGTTGAGCTAGATTCAATATAAATAACATATTTACTGAACTAGGAAGGTTGAATTCTAACCTTTTTTTTTCTTTTGAGATGAGGCATGAAGTGAGATCGAATATGAGAACTTACCTATTGTAAAAACTCAGTTCTATAAGCATTTAGGACTAATTTCGGTAGAGTAACTATACTAATATCTCATTATCATGAGAAAAAACTTATCAAAAACTTACAGCAGCTTGTCAAACAAAGACTAAAAGAAAAAAGAACAGCGGTACGACTGGCGCAACAATTGACTGAACATTTTCGGTGCGGGCCGTGAGAGCGGTACCAAATCGAGGCAAACTAATATCAATAATGCAAAATTCATTACTATTGTCTTGCCGAAATTTCGGGCTACAAAAATTTTGGTAAAATACGGTGGTAATGACATTACCAATTTCCGGTCAAAATTAAAAAAAAAAGCAAGACCTGACTAGTAATATGATATTTTGATATACCAAAAATAAAATTATCTTAACATCAAACACATTTTACACTAGCAACAGTGCATAATTAAATAGTATAACATTACATATTGAAATAATCCTTTTTAGGGATGTTTTCATCGCAACATTAGTAACTTAGAATACAATCAAGAACTC
>JAOTQG010108010.1:0-22927 GCA_025631175.1 Iris virginica
CCCCAAGGGGGCATGGAAAGTGATTGAACTTGTGACCTTACATATTGTAAAGCACAGCTCTACCACTGAGCCACCCCTTGGTTCCCAAACAGCACCTTAGTGACCCAAACCTAAAAATCATATTCCTGGTTGGAGCCTTAGGACTGGATAAGTTCGATTTGTAGTAATTTTAATTTTATAATTAAAATTAAAAAAATAAGAGATAAATAGAAAGAAAATGATAAAATCTATCAAAAATTAAAAATTATAGTAAAAAGTTAGAAATAAATATAAGTACGAAAAAAAAAAAACCGAAAGCAGAGGAACATAACCTAGCTAGCCGAACCACCGCGTATCCCGCCCCATGTTCTCGAAATTCTCTCCTTCTTACAGTCCGCCCTACTCACCCCACCGGTTTCGTCCTCTCTCTCTCTCTCGCCCTCTCCCTCTCTCTCTCTCTCTTCCGGCAATTTCATTCTTTTTGAAATTATAGTACTAAAAAATAAATCCGGCATTCCATTCGATAACATCGACTTGTCCGAAAATCTTTCAAAGATCAAATCATTCTCTCTAAACAAAGTCCAAAAATGCGCTCAACTTCTACTTAATTCAAGTAAGTACTTGCCGAGTAAATTGTGTGTGTGTGTGTGTGTTATGTGCTATATGATAATATGAATTTGCATTTTTTTAAAAAGAAAATTGAAGTGGAGAGCCGGCTAGGGGGGAAGAGGGAGAAAATTTTAATGGGTTTTATTTATTTTATGAGCTGAGTTTTTGAGGTATGATATTTTCGCTCGGTCGTTCTTTATTTAATTATTCAAAGGAACAAGTAAAGTGAGGATTGGGTCATAATCAAACGTGTTTTGGACAAAAATAAAAATGAAATCTTCTTACTTACAGCTGTAATTGCGAACATACTTCTTCTTCTAATTGGGGTTGGTTTGAATTTTTCTCTACACGCTTCTAATTTAATTATAAGTTAATTTGGATGCCGTTCCTCTGTTTTGTCTAGATATAACTTGTTATTTATTAATCTTAGTACAAATTTTCAGTTTCTGTCACTCGGTCGCGATTACATATAAATATACGTGTATCTCTGTGTTTTTTCTTGGGTTCTTTTAGTCTGTTTACTTTACTTTACTGGGTGGGCAAAGAGTTCGGTTTGTTCCATGGATTGTATTTGATTTTCTTTGCAACTGCTGTTGTTTCCGCACCCGGAGATCGTGGGTAGGTACTTTGATTTTTAATTGATTGCTTCTTTTTCTTGGGCTGTTTTTCTCTTTTGCTTTTATGTTATGTTGAAGGTTTTTTGTGTTGGGTTCTTGAAATAGCTCTAATTTGGGTTTTGATGGAGCTGGAATGAGTGAGACATTTGTGTGATCATGTGTTTTGTGCTTTTTGATTTACCAAAAAATTGGTATCATGAGTTACGTCGATGCTAAGATTTGGATCCTTTAGGGTGATAAAGTTGTTCTCTTTTTTTTTTTGGGTATTGTTTTTTCGTGTTATGTGTACACAAATTTCCATCAGTTTTTGCCCCTCGTTTGTTGCTGATGTATGTTTTTGGTTCTTGCTTTCGTGTAGGGAATTAATAGCAGATAATAGGAGCTTTGATCTCTGGGTACAAGTTTGCATGATATGGCTTCAAGGTCGTTGAAAGGAGTGGAGTTACAGCAGGGCAGGGCTTCGATTCCTGCTCAAGTGACCTTTGCTAGAAGGACCTCTTCTGGGCGGTATGTTAATTATTCACGAGAAGACCTCGATAGTGAAATTGGCAGTGGTGAATTCATGAATTACACAGTTCAAATACCGCCAACACCCGACAATCAACCCATGGTGGATCCTACTGTCTCGCAACGTGTTGAAGAACAATATGTTTCGAATTCGCTCTTTACAGGTGGGTTTAACAGTGTTACTCGTGCTCATTTGATGGATAAAGTGATCGAGTCTGAAACTAGTCATCCTCAGATGGCTGGTGCGAAAGGGTCTTTGTGTCAGGTACCTGGTTGTGATGGAAAGGTCATGAGTGATGAGAGGGGTGTTGATATCCTCCCCTGTGAATGTGATTTCAAGATCTGTAGAGATTGTTTTGTTGATGCTGTGAAAACTGGTGATGGGATTTGTCTAGGATGTAAAGAGCCTTACAAGAACAAGGACTTGGATCAGAACACTATGGAAACTGAACGCTCATTGGCGTGGCCATCAAATGTTGGGACGGCAAAAATGGAGAGAAGGTCGTCGTCAAAGATGGAAAGAAGGTTGTCCTTGATGAAATCTACTAAATCGGCATTGATTAGAAGTCAGACGGGGGAGTTTGATCATAACCGGTGGTTGTTTGAGACAAGCGGAACTTACGGGTATGGGAATGCAATTTGGCCAAAAGAGGGAGGATTTAGCAATGAGAGCAATGATGGTGGTCGCTCCGAGCAAGGTATGGAGCTGCTCAACAAACCATGGAGGCCCCTCACTCGCAAATTGAAGATACCTGCTGCAGTTATCAGCCCATATAGGTAAGTCTAGCTTCAAGAATCCATATTTTCTTATTCTTTCGTGTTGGTTGTTTTTCCCTCTCGCTCCTATTTAGTTGACTTTAAAGTAAGGAGAGTTTTGACCCAATTTGTTTCTTTAACGTGATACTTTGGTGCGTGCTCTCATAAATGGGCTAGTATAGAACCTAGAATTTCAATATGTCAGATACTTGGAACATGGAATGAGAGAACCTTTATATTGTCTGGTTTTATCTGCTCAAATCATTGATTCATATGCATGTACTAAATTGTAACTCAAGTTTAATCTTGCTCTAAAAATCGAGGCTGACATATGTGTTTCTGCTTAACCAATGTATGACAAAGGTCAAACTCATATTTCATTAATAATGTACAACTATGTTACACGGGCCCTTTAGTTTTGCCAAAGTACCGGTGTTCGACATGACCCGACATGGGTGTGACTGTTTTTCACTACATTTGATGAAAATTTTATAATTTTGGAGGATCTGGCACCCTCAAATCTGCACCCATTTCAGATCTGTGAGTCGGTGACGTAGATGTGCAATGAAGCTACTTTGCGAACCCCTCCTTAGTTGCGAACTTGCGAACCACATGATTCACATATTTCATTGTTCCCGGTTGACTTTTCATCGTTCATAGTTATAAATTTTATTGTTCACAATTATAACTTTCATAATTCACATATTTTATGGTTCACAATTATAAATTTCATTGTTCACAGTTATTAATTTCATGGTTTGCCGTTATAAATTTCATGGTCCAAGGCAGTTCGCTAGTTCGTAAATAAGGAGGGTTTGCAGCCGAACACCTCCCTAAATATATAAATATAAATATATATATATGTATAAGTTGCTCTATAGTTATACCCTCTCTTTTTTGTATGGTATTAGAGAAATACCATGTTTAAGAAAGAAAAATAAATCAAAAAAAAGTTATGCTAATTTCTACTTCAAATCTTGAAATAGGACTTAACTTTTTTGGAAAACTAGAAAAGAAAAGTGGGACAACCCTTTTTGGGGCAATGGGAGTATATTATTGTAGTCTTTCGTGATACTTGATAGCCACATTAATGTTTACTTATTCCTGGAAAATCTTTCAAAAAAAAAATCTAAAATTTAAACGCTTGTTGATTCCTAAAGAATTCTGCCTTTGTTTATGTATGGTGTGAATATATAAGTCTAATTGGTGTTTGTCTGTTGATTTGAGCTTCACTGTTGTGTTAAATGATACGAGCTTCCTATCTATAGTATAAAATAACTCATACTTTAGTGTTTATTGATTTGACATTAGGAATAGTAAAATCAACTTTTAATCTCAATCCTTCAAATTTTTCAATCTCAACCATTTATTTCTAAACATCATTCTCTTGATTTTCAATTCTCACTCCCCCATTTTTCAATTCAAACTTTTAAATAACTAACTTTTGTACTTTCAAGCTTTTGTAAATTTAATTATAACATTTCATTTTTATAAACTTAATTATGACACTTAACTTTTATATTAACCAGAATTTCAAAATTTTAAGTTGTTTTTTTTTTCTTTTGAATGCCGTGCCCTCGGGCACGAGCACGGGCATACCCTAGTTTGTTATAACAAAAGAAAAGCAAGGCATATGTTGGCTTCTCATAACTCTAAATTTTGAATGCAGGCTCCTAATTTTTGTTCGGATAGTAGTTCTTGGACTATTTCTTCAATGGAGGATCAGCCATCCTAATAATCAAGCAATATGGCTGTGGGGTATGTCCATTGTTTGTGAACTTTGGTTTGCGTTTTCTTGGCTGCTTGACCAGCTTCCGAAGTTGTGCCCTGTTAATCGAGCTACTGACCTTGGTGTGTTGAAAGAGAAGTTTGAAACACCAAATGACTACAATCCCACCGGAAAATCTGATCTTCCGGGGGTAGATGTCTTCGTTTCTACTGCAGATCCAGAGAAAGAGCCACCTCTTGTTACTGCAAACACTATTCTCTCTATTCTTGCTGCTGATTACCCCGTTAATAAGCTTTCTTGCTATGTTTCTGATGACGGAGGTGCACTTCTAACCTTTGAGGCCATGGCTGAAGCTGCAAGCTATGCCAATTTGTGGGTCCCATTTTGTCGAAAGCATAATATTGAGCCAAGAAATCCGGAATCTTATTTCAGTTTGAAGAGAGACCCTTACAAGAATAAATTGCGCACTGATTTTGTCAAGGATCGTAGGCGAGTGAAGCGTGAGTATGACGAGTTCAAGGTTCGGATAAACAGCCTGCCTGATTCGATTCGTCGACGTTCCGATGCCTACAATGCTCGAGAAGAAATTAAGGCTATGAAGCTTCAGAGAGAACATGCTGGGGAGGAACCCTTGGAAAGTGTGAAGATCCCTAAAGCAACTTGGATGGCTGATGGGACACATTGGCCTGGCACGTGGATCGTTTCAGCTCCCGAGCACTCGAGGGGGGATCATGCAGGAATCATACAGGTGATTATGTTTATATAACAAAAAATAATCATTTACCTAATGCATGATCCACTAAGAGATGTGGCCTACTGTTTCAGTCAATCAAGTATACTGTCTTTTTCATTTTATTTTTTTTTTTTGGGTGGAGGAATATAGGCCTAACTCCAACCCTTATTATTTTTTATTAAGTAAAGCTTATAATTGTAGTAGAGATGGCTTATAGCCTAAAGCTAACAAGGAGGGTTTGAAGCCCAAGGAAGTGGTGGGAAATAACTTGAACAAGATAATAGTTTTCTCCCTTGCCCCTGACTTCCCGTGAAGGACGAAGAGGGGATGCTGCTCGAGCGAAAGCTCTTTGGTATCAAGTGCATTGTCAAAAACTGGTGATAAACATAGTGTCATGTTGCTTACGTCTGACCTGCAATAATCTTGCATGATCAAACTTGATTTGGTTTAGTTGGTTTGAACAAAATTTTTTTCTTGGGAAATACTCTCACTCAGTTACATCCTTCACATGTGCATATATGAATTCAGTGTTTGAATGGTTTCCAGCTTCACTCGTCCTGATAATATTCAAAAAACTTGGATATTTGTTAATTTGCTATCTATCTATCTATCTATCAATCTATCTATCTATCTATATTTAATTCAGCACTATGACATCATTGCAGGTTATGCTGAAACCTCCAAGTGACGAACCACTACAGGGCACGGATATTGATTCAAATCCTCTTAATTTCACAGACGTTGACATTCGGCTTCCTCTTCTGGTCTATGTTTCTCGGGAGAAGCGCCCGGGATATGATCACAACAAAAAAGCTGGAGCCATGAATGCCCTTGTTAGAGCCTCAGGGATAATGTCCAATGGCCCTTTCATGCTTAATCTTGATTGTGACCATTACATATACAACTCCCAGGCAATAAGGGAAGGCATGTGTTTTATGATGGACCGTGGTGGGGACCGCATATGTTATGTCCAGTTTCCTCAGAGGTTTGAGGGAATCGACCCATCTGATCGGTATGCAAATCATAACACAGTTTTCTTTGATGTCAATATGAGGGCACTTGACGGTCTTCAGGGACCGGTTTATGTTGGTACTGGAACCCTCTTTCGACGGATGGCACTTTATGGGTTTGACCCACCTCGATCAAAGGATCACCCTGGATTTTTCAGCTGTTGCTTTCCTCGTAGGAGAAAAACTGCAACTGTAGCTTCCGCTCCGGATGAAAATAGAGCACTTAGGATGGGAGATTCAGATGAGGAGGAATTTAATCTTTCTTCCTTTCCTAAAAAGTTTGGAAACTCGAGCTTTCTCATTGACTCCATTCCTGTGGCAGAATTCCAAGGCCGCCCCCTTGCTGATCACCCTTCTGTTAAGAATGGAAGACCTCCTGGAGCTCTTACCCATCCCCGCGAACTTCTTGATGCCTCTACTGTAGCGGAAGCAATAAGCGTCATCTCCTGTTGGTATGAAGAGAAAACTGAATGGGGGAATCGGGTTGGATGGATTTACGGGTCAGTAACTGAAGATGTGGTAACGGGTTATAGAATGCACAACAGGGGTTGGAGATCTATTTACTGCGTGACTAAGAGGGACGCTTTTCGTGGTACTGCTCCGATTAATCTCACTGATCGCCTACATCAGGTCCTGCGTTGGGCTACTGGTTCTGTTGAGATTTTCTTCTCCCGCAATAATGCTCTTTTCGCCGGTCCTAAAATGAAGTTTCTGCAAAGGATTGCTTACCTCAATGTTGGTATATACCCGTTTACCTCATTTTTCCTCATTGTGTACTGCTTTCTCCCGGCACTCTCTCTCTTTTCTGGTCAATTCATAGTTGAGAACCTCAATGTCACCTTCCTCGTATACCTTCTAGCGATTACGTTGACACTCTTTATGCTTGCCATACTCGAGATCAAGTGGTCTGGCATTGCACTGGAAGAGTGGTGGAGAAATGAACAGTTCTGGTTAATTGGAGGCACAAGTGCCCATCTTGCAGCCGTGCTTCAAGGTCTTCTGAAAGTGGTTGCTGGAATTGAAATTTCGTTTACTTTGACTTCAAAATCAGCTGGTGATGAGAACGATGATGATTTTGCTGACCTCTATATTATCAAATGGTCTTCTCTGATGATTCCGCCAATTGTTATCATGATGACTAATTTGATTGCCATAGCAGTTGGGTTCAGCCGGACAATCTATAGTGTGATACCCCAATGGAGTCGCTTGGTTGGAGGCGTGTTCTTTAGCTTCTGGGTCTTGGCCCATTTGTATCCTTTCGCTAAAGGACTTATGGGGAGAAGAGGAAGGACACCCACAATCGTGTTTGTCTGGTCAGGACTTATTGCCATCACCATTTCCCTCCTGTGGGTTGCCATCGACCCCCCTGCAGGTACTGATCAAATTGGCGGTTCCTTCCAATTCCCTTGATTATTCGTTCATTCCACTTCCCTTGATCATCATCATCTCGATTATTCATCCGTTCTTCATACTGGTGCCCAACCCAACCGAATCCATACCTTTCTTTTTCCAGCTGTTTTTGAGCCAGTGCGAGGTGTTAGAAAACTGGGCAAGAGCAGTGAGTATTGAATGCTTGACTTGTATAGAGGTAGGGATTTCATACATATTCTTTGTAATTTTTAGAGATGGTGGTAGAAATCAAATTTCTCTAATTCTTTTTCTTCGGAGTCTTTAGCTTTGCTGTTCTTTCTGGTATTAAATTTCATATCTTCATATTTTTGCAGTGATGATATCATTATCTATTTTCTTGCCAAACAAAGTGATTTGTTGAACCGTTTTTCTTCCAAGTAATTGGATAGAGCGTCATATCAGCGTACAACAAAATAATGGCCGACAAAATTAGACAACAACTAACCATATATGCTTGCTAAAAGCAAACGGTTATAAAGTAGTTTTTCGGGATAAATGTAACAATAAAACTAATTAATATTGTTGTGCTTGTTTTGAATAAAGGTAAACAAAAATGAAAAGGGATGGGCTAACTAGAGGAGGAAAGAATGGATGCCTCTTCATCCTAAACTCCACCTCCTGCTTGGGATTTTAACAGGGGAACAAACAAAGGGAGAGAGAAAAAAAAAACAACTCTCTTCTATCCTCTCAGCCCTCTTCTCTCCCTGTTCACTATAAATCCATTGCACAACTAAACCGTTGTGGTCGTCACTCGGATCTCCTCAATGGATGGCGAGAAGATAAAGGTGACGAGCTCTGATGACGAGCTGAGTAGGTCGTCAGGTTAGCAACAAACGTGAAACATGTCGCGGATGATCTGGTCCAAATGATCTTGGATCGACACTCGGAGGAGACAGTCTAGTCAGACCGTCCCTATTTGATTTGGGTTGACATGTCTATAAGAGATATCTTGTCCAAGTGCGGGCTCACTAATTGGGCTTAGAACATATTGGCCTACTGGGCTTTGGTCCTATTTGAGCCCATCAACTGTTCCTCAGTCTTTGGATGGAGATCTAAACTCAAAGACTACGTCACCGCTGTGGGAGATCTAGCGGGTCAAGTCGTCAGGTCGCCTAGTCATCTTTTAGAGATTTGTTAGGATTTATTCATTTAGATTTGATTAATTGTTAAAATTATTTTTAAGTTAATATTTATTCACAACATATTAAATTTAATCTATGTGAATAAACATCTTTTTCGATAAAAGTTAGTAATCAATTTTTTATAATGGTTTTAGTAACCGAAAATTATATGTTTGTTTTCCTTCCAAGGGTAAATAGTAACTTTGCATACCGAGTGATCTGCGGAAGCCTTGGATCTCAAGGCTTCTCTTGCAAACCTCAAAATTTTTAGTTGAAGACTGCTGATCACCAAAGGTATCCGCTACGAAGAATATTTTGAAGAATGAATTTCCCATGGTCATAGATTCTCTTCAAAATATCTGGCGCTAAAGGATAAATTCTGTTAGAGGATTCCTGACAGCACATTTCCTCGGCCAATACGTGTCTCTGAGGACAGCTCCCCGAAGACTTTTGAGACGCACCTCAACGCCTATAAATAGAAGACCTTCGCTTTAGACTTGGTTGAAGCCTTATGTTGTTGAAGTTACAAGCCATCTCACCATTTGAAATCTATTGATTTTTGAGTTGCTTATACTCTTGTGATCAAGTATTATTGAGAGAATAGGAACTTTATTAGCTCAACTCTGATGTTCACTAAGTCAAATATCAAGTCCTAGCAATTTTAATGTGATCAAAACATAGAAAAGCCTCCCACATTAAGATTCATGAAGGCTGTTTAGTGAACTTGTAAGCATACACGTCTGTATGCACTTAGCTACACACTCACCAAAACATAAGTCACCTTGCGTGCTTAATCTTTTTGAAGTGTTCCGTTTTACTTTTTCCTTGTATTGTTCAAAGATCACTGCACCATGTTTGCTTAGATCTTACATTGTAATAGATAGGAAAGTATAGTGGATATTCTCACAAAATTCAAGCATGATCAGCTTGGTAGAGAACGTAGCTGTTAGTAGTGAACCTCTCCAAACAAAAGTGTGATTTACTTTATTGCTATTTAGTTTAGTGTCATTTTAATTATGTTTTGGCTCGGCTTGAGGTCCAAACATTCTGATCACCAAGGTTTCCTTTCTAGCGCATTACATAAGTCTTTCACAAAACAAATTTTTTTTCTAAGTTAAAATTACAAGGTTTTCGCGGCATACTCAGAACCCTTCCGTTAAGTCGAATGTGAGATTTTAACTTCTTGTTTTACTAAGAAAGATTTTTTTACTAGGCTATTCACCCCCCTCCCCCTCTAGCCTATATTTAGTTACGTGGGACTAACAAGTAGTATCAGAGCCTAAATTTATTTTTCAAAATATGTTTTCAACAAGCTTCACTGTTTGATAGCCTAAATCCACATCTCTTAAAATGTGCAATCAAACAATGCCAACCTTAATCCGACATTGGATGACGATAGGCTTCCACTTTGAAATATCATAATCAAAAGGTATATGTGGTCCTTGAATAAGGAATCCAGAGTGGCTTACTCACGATCCTTTCTTTCATACTAAAATTTCAACAGGTATTTCGCCCCCAGGGCATCCGGAAGGAGTACCATTTCTGGATGCTAGTGAGATTTTTCTGAAATCAGAAGTTGAATGGACCAAGGAAGACAAAGTGTTGGACTTATTGGATAGAAGGGCCTCACAGATCTTATCATCCGTTGTGCTTGATGCTCCATTCGAACAGATGGTTTACTGTAAAACTGCCAAGGAGATTTGAAAATTGTATGAATACTTTAAATGTGATAAAACCTGCAAGGACAACAAGCTTTACAACAGCATCCTTATCTTTGACACTTTCAAGAAAAAGCCCAAAGAAGACCTCCGAACATGCTAAAACTGTAAAATAGATTTACCAAGGTAATTAACGACTGAAAATCTCTAGAAAAATTTTAGTCTTGCAAAGAAATCACATGAGATTTCTTATTTGTTTGGGTAGTGCTTGGCATGTAAAAGTCAACACTCTTAGAGATTCAAAATATTTAAATGTTACGACTTTAAAAAATCTGATTCAAACCTCACTTTCTACGAGAGTGAGTTTAAAATGCTTCAAGAATATGAAAAATACATGAAAACTTGAGTATACTTCTAGCATCCCTAATTTTTCTGATGACTCTAAAGATGAGGATGAAGAAACTGCCTTTATGGCCAAAAAGTTTCCTAACTATAGAAAGTTTTACAAAAACTTTAAATCAAAACAAAAATATCAGTCCTTTGATTTTAAAAGACCTCCGAAAGACCTTTCAACGAGGCTTTCGCTTCCAAAACACCTTTCGAAGACTTGATATGTTTTAACTGTAGAAAACCTAGCCACTTCTCTCCAAAATGTCCTCAACCTAAATTTAAGTAGTTAAGTCTCCTAAGTTTCAAAAACAAAAAGGTATGGTAGCCAATGAAGAAGGAAAAAGAATTACCTATCTGGATTGAAACTGATTTAGAAACCGAGCAAGCATATTTTGTTAAAGAGATTGAAACTAGCCAATGAAGAAGTAAAAAGAATTACCTATCTGGATTGAAACTGATTTAGAAACCGAGCAAGCATATTTTGTTAAAGAGATTGAAACTGCTTTTGTGGCAATCTCTGAAACTGACTCATATAGTACTCCTACCTACCAGGCCTTTGCCAAGTGAACAATCCTTTCTTGACCCCTTTGTTAAAAAGTTAGACAAAATCATAAAGTTAGCCAATTATGGAGAATTCATGATCTATAAAATTGGAAATAGTTTTTACACTCATTTTCCATCCATGAGCACTATTTCAAAGTCTGATGTGATTTTAACTAAAATTGAGAGTAATAGGAAGGTTTTTAGAAAGTCAAAGGTTTCTTATTCAGAGTCTACTGTTTCTGAGTTTATTCTAGTGGATGTTAGAGAAGAGATGAATGAAATGTGTGTAAAATTGAGAAAACTCAAGTTTTAAACAAAAGACTTCTTACTGACTTGCAGCTATCCCAACAGAGAACTCCAAACTAAGCTTGAAAGTTAAATAACTAAGGAAAGACTTAGAGGAGTTGAATTTGCTGTGAGATGAGAATATTGCATTTGAGATTCAGAATGGAATGCTTCATGCATAACTTGTGAGCAAACAAAGAGTCATTGTGAATATGACTCACACCCTAAATTGTCTTAAAAGCTCGAAGGTTGTTGTGCATACCATTTTAGAAAGCCAAAGACCCAACAGTGATAATTCTGGTTTTGGCTACACAACCACAAGCTTGCAAGAAGCTCGTACTTCAGATACCAAGGATAGACACTGTACTTGTGGACTCCCTAAGGAGCCATCCCTTAAGATATCTCATGACCCCAAGGGAAAGGACTACATTAAAGTCCAACATGAGTATCCAAATAATACAAATGAAGCTCGAAGAACAGACGAGCAACGCCTTTGATCACAAGCCTTTCAAAAACAGGGTTTCTGATGAAGACCTTGCTCCAGGAAAGGTCTCTGAAGGTAACCCTGTTAAGGGAAAGTCACACGTCAAGAAAGCCTCCATCTTCGAAATGAAGCCAGTGAAGTTTGTGCCTACAAACACTTGTGGTTAAAACTGAAGGACGTGACTCTGTCAAGCAATCTACCCAGCAATGTGGTTTTTTACTGTTGTTTTCTGTGTGATAAATTAGGCCATTTGACCGCAGATTGCCTTGAAAGGCTCTCACTGGGTGCACCAATGAAGAAAGCTTCCAATGGAAGCCAAGTGTGGAGTCCTAAAGAATAAAGATAACTAATCAGTTAGCCATTCGCTCCACTTTCGTTGCTTTCAATTCCATCAAACTCTTCGCTCCATTACTGTCGGATCTCTTTTACTTTTTTCTTCATAAAATTGGCATCATCAAGCTTTCATTAAGCTAATCATTAAACTTCCACTGCAGCCACTCTTTTTTAGGTTATTCTTTATTAATATTCGTTAATTTTACTTATATATCCTTAATTCAGTTGTAAAGGATGTCAATTTACTAACTTATTTTTATTAGATATTTAATTAAATTTTAGTCATTTTAAAAAAATTATCGAACACAATTTATAATATTCCTCAATCCTAGTGTAGTTTGCAGATATTATAATAATATTGGACCAAATTAATTAAAAATAACTGATTTTTGAAAAAATAATTTAATTTAAAACAAAAAATTAACACTTATTTCGAGACCAATAGCCCATTATACAAACGCTAATTTATAGGTTAAAAAATCTCCCCCACTGAGGTGTTTAGGCAATTTTTACTCCAACCGTTCTTGTTAATGAATGTGTCAGCAAGTGATCATGCGGCTAAAGATTCAGAATTCACAGCCCCTCATCGACTGTTTCCGCAACTTAGATTATATGATGAGACTGGTGCAGTTACATAAAGTTTTAGTATCACATCTTAGCTGCATCAAAGTCAGGTATATATTTTCTGACAGTTTTAACCCCATATTCTTGCCAATTCTTCAGAGTTGTAAACTGAAACTTTCATATCCTTTGGGAAATATACATACATATGGTGTGTGTGTTTCCAGAGGGATTTACTTGAAGGTACATTTTCTCAACTTCCAAGCAATTAATTGATAATGCTTCAGAAGACCAGCAATTAATTGAAAGAAAGGATGACACAAGCACATTGCACTTTCGATGTACAGCGAAAAGCCTATGCTGAAAACATCAAGATGTACCGTTTAAAGACCGGATGCATTGCATTCTTCGAGCAGTTTAAGAATATTATGTTCCGGTGCACTTATTGATGGCAGTATCATGCGATTGGTTCTAGGCCGGGGTTTGGTTCCCGGTGTTCCGGGCTCTGCTGGGGTCCCTCCTTGTATATCACCCCTTCTTTGCACACCTGCACAAACACGCTCCTTCCATATTCTGCCATCCTGAGTAAAATAAATATAGATATTAGAAATTGCACGGACGCCCATCTTTTATTTGAGATAAACACGCATAAAATGTGAATCTCACAGGACTTCTACCTCCACTCCAAATTCATTCCAAGACTTGCATACGAAAGATATTAAAATCTAACTCAGTATTCAAGCAACAGGCCAATTCTATCAGTCATGAGCTGCCAATATTATTTCCTCCAATGCTGACATGATGAGACTTTATAACTACTCTTGAAGGATTTCCATTAGCTGGCATAAGCAGCTTGTAAATCTCTCAAACTAGCCAAATTTTCAATTTACATTATCATGATTGTTATCTGTTTAGTTCATATATATGTTTAATTTATGTATTTTGAAACAGAATGGAAAGGGAAATAGAAAGGAATCCATGCAGAATTTTTTATTACAATGAAAACAGGGTAAAGAAAAGGAGGATAATGCAACCAAAATGAAAATAAAAAGGACCACCTTTGCACCTTGCCATTAGTTTCTGCTCTTTTATGCATTCAAATTTCTTTAAAGCAAGAACTTTCTCTATTCTTTGCCATTCACTAAATCAGGAATCAAAAGAATCATGATACCCCCTCCAGCAACATATTGATAGAACCTATGATGCTTGCAAGACCATTTAAGCACCAACTTTGATAACTCCAAAAACGTCACCAGGGTTGACCTCTCAGCAAATAGGAAACCAAGAGAAGAACAACAACAATTAAAAGGGAAAATGTTCCTACTTTACATATTTTGAGAAGCTTTCTTTACCATATTACAGCTAATTTTCTCCTGAAATCTAACAATAACAAACATCCAAGTGATTTCCTTCAAATGTAACCCAACCATTTGAAGCCTATGCTCAAAGCCTCAGACCTTTCACTGAAGTATCCCTTGATGTGAAACCTCGACAAGAATTGATTGAGGCATTGAAGTTGATCACAGCAAAGACATTTTCCCTACACCAAGTTGTTTTCCTCCTCCTGTAGTTTGGTAAAAGGCTTGCTATTGGTGCCAAAAATATTAGAAATTTTTCAATGCCTCTAATAATAGCTAGAGGCTTGTCCATGGTAGGAAAATTGCATTCGGCCTGACTTCCACTACAATATTTACACAAATCATTAGGTTTTTTTTTTCTCTATTTTGCACTCCAATTAGTGTTGCTAGCATCTGTTTCTAATACTAAATCGTCATCTTCATTAGGTAAAGTTAGTATTCGTAATTTGTCACATTGCTCTTTTAATATTTTAACCATAGTGGACTTAGCAAGTTCCAGGTCCAGTTCACTTCCTTTCGAGTTTTTTATGTGAGGGTTTTCTTAACTCTGCTAAGTCTTTAACAAAATCAGACTCTCGTGCTACAACCACCCTCTCTTTCCTACTTACAATGTTTAAGGGACTGGGGAAAAATGTTACAATCAACCGTTTGGTCCTTCACCTATCGTGTTCTTTTCCACATCGTCCTTGACCAATATTTTTTCCAAGTTCACAAATAATCTTTTAAAAGCACCTTCCATTTGGTCCCAACTCCCACGTCATTAGAACTATTCCTAGTGTGTTGCTGAGCTGGACCATTTTTGCCAACGTGGTAGTAACGGTTGCCTATGTGGATGTTGAATGGCATAAAACTGCATGTCTTATGCATGTGACGAACTGGGAACCTTTATTAATTTAAATTAAATTTTATAAAAATATTAAACTCTTTATGTCAGCAAGTAATAATAATTAATTATTAAAATAATCAATAATATTTTCATGTTAATAATAATAAGCTCGTATAATGAAAAAGTGAATGTCTTTAAACAAAACAAAAAAAGATGATCCTCCTCTTCAAAAATATACATACAACCATAGTTATTAGAATCGTATGATTCGCACAAACCCCAAGATTGGGTTTGATTCAAACACCTTTAGATAAGGAGTGCTTAGGTGAATCGAAAATGGCCAACGAATCACTCAAATCGAACATTGAATTGTTCGATTCATTTTCCGATTCTCTTTCGCAGGTGGGGTCATGTCCGACCAATAAAAACCCTTCATATGTACCTTTTTCTTTTCACGACTTCTTGCTACACACTTGAAGAAAACCCCACCGCGACCCATCAGTTCTGCTGTTCACTTGAAGAAGTCCGACCCATTTGCGAGCAAAGGACGCCGTCGTCGCCGTTCACCACTCAGTACCAATACGTCTCTCTACTCCCTCTCCCTCTCCCTCTCTTTTAGAGTTTTGAGTCTTTTCTTTTGACTCTCTCTTCCTCTCTCCTTTACATAATACACAAATATAGTAATTAAAAAATTGTGTAACTGTAGTACAGTTCAGTTACTACGGTATATAGTGGTTTTTAGGTTTTTTTTTTTTCAAGTTGTACAATTCAGTAATTCTGATTTCTGAATTTTTTTATTTAATTAAATACAAATATCATGTTCTCCTAATTTTTTCATACTTTTGACTTAATTAAATACAAGCATATGTTCTCATACTCCCTTGAACAGGGCCACCCTTTCTACCTACTCCACTAATGATCTGCATTACCACACCCACACACACAAAAAACCTTCATCTGGATCTGAAATCCAATTACTATGTCCCCATGATCTACTCATGAAAAAGGGAAACGAAAAATGAAGCAAGAAGATGAGGGGTGACACTGACAATGGCAAACCTGCCCGGAGGAGAAGCCGGATATCAGATCTACAGTGGCCTTGCCTTGGTTTACCAACGACTTTATTTACGCTCCAGAATGCCAGTTTAGAGCTTGTCATCCATAAGGGCGAAGTCAGATGCCATCTTTTCATTGCCAATTAACCCAGTCATGGCCGCACGTTTTTGCTCCAACAACAGCGTTAGTTACTCCGTTGTGCTCGTCTTGTTGAGATGCCGCTTTCGGTGCAAGGTCTGATCCCCAGAGCATTCATCCACTTGCTGGGTGTCATCATCGACATCCATGGACGGTTAACCCCAAGGAGTCTGATGATACGTTTTTTTGATGCCGTTGAGCTACTTTGGTGGCCCACCGTAGAGTTGCCACTCTCTGGACATTCGAGCTCGGAACACTAAAGTGTCGGTGGAGATGGCTCGGTTTATGAGAAGGAGAGTGGCGGAGGGTAGGGTGCGGCTGTGTTTGCCGGAAGGAGGTAGTTATTTTTGTTTTAATTTAATGTTGCATGTATGAGTAATAATATACTACTTTTTATTATAGTTCATTATATTAAAAATAAATGGGAGAATGGATATAATCGCTTTCAATTTTTTTTCTAGCTAAGCATAGTTTTGATTCTTTTGAAAAAATAAATGCCGCCAATGTCCTATTAAGCATGAGATAACGAGAAATAACGACGCGGGGATGAAATGGAGTGTCTATGGAAAAGTTAGGTATGAACCCAAAAAAAATATTCGTCAGGGATGGCATGAGAAAAAAAGCATTAGGTTAGGGACCAAATGGGTGACTCTGCCCGGGATAGCTCAGTCCAGCATCATTACTTATCGTGGTACACTAAAGTAAGTAATTTTGATATGTGATACATCTTTCCTTGGTGCGCTGCTCATGAATCCAGATTTATGCCTATGAACAGTTAGACAATGCCTAGTCCTATTGGAACTTGATCAAGAACAAATTTTGAATCTCAGTTTGGGAAGGAGGGAGTAAAAGCCAAAGAGCAAACAACCAATACCATTCTTAACCTATGCCAAAGCCATCACAATTCATACTTTACGTCCTTGTCGGTAAATCAAGGAGGCAAATGTGTAGGCAACTAACAAATGAGCAGAAACTGGCCAAGAGACTGGGTTTAAAGGCATCCACAACCCTAAAACTCTTCCATACTCTTTCTACCAATTCAGTATTCCAGTACCTCCGACTCTTCTCCAGATTTTCAGAAAAACTACCCCAATCCTCAGACTCTCTCAGACTTTGCAACATCAGCATTTCACTATCTTTTATTCCATCAACTTTATTTCCATTAAATCAATTATCTAATATATAATTGTATTATATATTATTTTTTCTCTCAAATTCATTTATAAATATATTTAATAATTAAAAAAATTCAACTACATAAAATAATATTTATTAAAACTACATAAAATTATTGGAAGTAAACACACATAATTATATAAAATAAAAAGACTACATCTCAATTCATCTCTCTTACGCCTCTCTCCTAATTCATTCCCATTTCCATCGGTTTCTCATCTCCAAAACCGAAAAGCTTCTCCCTCACATAAAACCGAAAAGCTTCTTCTTCTTCTCCCACTCACATAAATCTCCATCCCTCTCTCCTCTTCTCCATATTTGGATTTTGATACAATTTCTTTTTCGGGTTGATACAAAAAAAAAGTTTTGATACAATTTCTCCCTCTTCTCCAGATTTGGGATTTAATATAATTTCTCCCTCTTCTCCAGATTTGGGATTTGATACAATTTCTTCTTCAATTTGGGTTTTTATACAAATTCCGTATTGATTTTCGATTTTAAATTTGGATTTCTGTGTTTGATTTGGAGTTGGGGTTGAATTTGAAAGCTTGAACATGGTGGCGATGATGAGATGCTGAAGAAGAAGGAAGAAGACGAACCTACTGTTGCTTCCCGTTTTTTTTTCTATTAATTTTACATAATTATTTTTATTTGTTAAATTCGGAAAAAAAAAATGGGTACACGTGGTTGATTTTTATTGGATGAATAGCGGTAGGAGTCTTGGCCTCCGGTATGGAATGCGAGAGACGAGCTCCCAGACTTTCCCCAAAAATTATTCACCCCAACGGTAAAGGCTGGAGAGAGGAGTCTTGAGCATCTCCACCGGACTCTCTCCAAACTTGCGTTGGAGATGCCCTAAGACTGGTTTAAGGACAGACTGAGGGCCAGCACTGTGCCCAGCATGAGGATAAAAAGCAATAACCAGACAAAAGTTTCAGGCAGCATCAATGATGCAACAACAGGTAGGCCATGAGAATGTGTAAAAGAGATCAAAGGAAGCATCAATTGTATAAATGGAAGTGGTTGATGTGACACTTATGCTATGTCACATCCTCATCCGTTAGATTAAAACCATCTCGGCCATTGATTCCCCCCCCCCCATTTTGCCGATTTCTCATTTTTATTTTTATTTCATTTTTAATATTCCACATTTTCCCCAATTTTTCAATTTTTTTAATTATTTCCATATTTCGTCAATGCTTTCCATACTACACTCAAATGTTAGATTTAATTAAAACCAATTGCACCACAGGCTCGTGAGCACGGGTATACCTAGTAAAACTGTAAACAGGAAAGACATTATGTAAAAGATTTTCAAATCAATAATGATTACTCCCTTCATCCTAAAATGAATGTCAATTTTGAGCTATCCATGGACATTAAGGAAGTGGACACATAAGTAGTAGTCCCTCCATCCCACCTCAAGAGATACATTTTTTTATTTATGGTCAATTTGACCGATATTTAAATTGATTTTTATTTCGTTTGACCAAACAAAATCACAACTTTTGTAAAATATATAAAATACTACAACTTACATGTTCATATTTTTGAAAAAATATGTAATTCCTGCTCAAATTTGGATGTGAAAAGTAGTCCAGTCAAACTGTAAATCCTGAAGTGGGACAGAGATAGTATTTGTTGGAACATGTACATAACTACCCTTAGTGGTACCATATTCCAAGTGCACAATGTAATACAATGAGGGCCAAAGGTGAATTCAGTAACTTCATTAGAAAATTGACACTCACGTTTGGAAGAATATTTTCTAAAAATCAATATCTTATCCAGACAAATAAGCGCCCAACAATATGGGTAAGCCACCTATGCGATTTGTCACCTATGATTTTGGACACAAACAATGAGCGTTGTCATAGACACATCAAGTCAGCGACCTTCAAACAAAGGACACGAGGAAACAAGTCCCTTTACAATAACCAAATGGATAATATACTAGATGAATCCAAGTATTTCTGGCATAAAGATTTAGGCGTTCTAAGCATTACAGATGGAATCCACCTTCCTCTTAAAGAAGTGACTTGATATGATATAAATAACTAAACTTTTACGGAGTTTATTTTCAGTGGGCTTCCATGCAGCAGAAATCCTATTGTACTTCTAGAAACCCTAATTTTGTGTCCAAACATATCACCGCATGTGTTCTATGATACGAGTGTCCAATGCCACAATTTTTTAGTAATTTCCAGTGTCTCCTAATCATATACTTAACCAAGAATATTCAAATCAAGTTCAGCAGGATTTTTCACTTTGTGTAAAGAAACTTGGGAACGTGAGGAACCATAAAGCTAGTTTTAAGCGTACATTAAGGATTGAAGGTTCCTGCAGTGGGCATTGAACAGGCCTATCATTGTCAAGAGGCTCCGTTGGGTGCTCCACTGGCTTAAACTCTACTGCCAGTTCAATCCCGTGGTGAGAAGCAACGGTAATTCCAGCAGCATTAACACTGTCTGCAGCCACTGTATCCGGAGCAGCTACTTCCCTTTCATCCTTCATGGCAAAAAGCAACCCAATAAATACAAATCAATCCCAGTTCAACTGAAACCCAGCAACATAAAACAAAAACGGGAAGCAAACACAAGCCCTGCCAATAAATATATTAGCTAAAATACTCACTCAATCCACCATAAGAATCCCTATTTAAAAAGCCGAATATTGTGATAAGTAACCTCAAGAGTAGCCAATATGAATTAGTATCTCGTTACCTATAATTTTTATATCTCAATTCCATAGGATACAGCTAGAATATTATAGGAATTACAAGCTTGATATTCGAAACACTGTTCGTAGAGAACAGCATGCAATGGAAAGTAATACTCTTCAGCGGAAGGAAAGGGGTTACACATTTGTCCATTTAAAGGTCAAACCTCAATCTCAAGAGCTCTATGTACCCTCAAGGATTTTTGTGCAATAAACATGCATAAATAACAAATCAAATTTAAAATCGACATAATACTCTCTAGTCCCAAAACGAGACTTCTAAACAAAATTTGACACATATCGGAAAGCAAGAAATACCAAAATTTCTAAAGTAATTTAGTACAAGTACAAAATGAAATGGATAAGAAAAGGAAAAAAAAATTGCTAAATTCTTAAGTCCAGTTCCCACAGTTTTGACCACCTGAAAACCTATACGAAACTTTGGGGATTGACAAAATACAGAAAAGTCGAACCATACATCAGTCTCAAAAAAGTATCACCCAAATAAACCAAAATCAATAAAACAGTACACAAATCAAACAAATAAAGAAAACAAACAATCCCCAAAAAGAAATTTCATTGATATAACAGAACAAACAGTTGACAAAACCAAGTTCACAGAGATAAGAGAGTGAAATTGATCGAATAAAGATTTTAAAAGACGAATACTTACAAGTGTACTTTGACTACGGCGATGACCATTTCTACTAACAGAAAACCTAGAGAAAAGACCCACCATTCTCTGACTTGGATTAAGCCAGAAATCCGATCTGGGTTTCGTACAATTTTCTCTCTCTCTAAAGGTGTAGGAGAGAAGATGATGAGGTCGCTTGTCGTGGTAGGTTTTTTTGCTTTTTTATTTTATGGGTTTTTTCTGTATAAACTAATGAGAGTAAAGTAAACTGTTAAACATTGGAGTGGGGTCTTTGACGGGGAAAAGCTACGAGTAGGAACAAATGGACGGTTTATTCTTAAGGATGAAGCCATCAAAGAGAGTTCAAAATTAAGGGAGGGATAAAGAGAGATTTGGGAGGTTCGCTTAAAAGAAGAGAGTGATAAGCCCATTAGCTCTCAGCCGCGGGAGACGAGCAAGGCGCATCACGAAGAAACCAAACTGGACCAGTGACTAGATTACGTAAATTTATCGGTGGCCTTAGAGCGTGTACAATGGTTTGGTATACGAGGCACCTATGTGTCTCGTGCTCCCTGCATTCCATGGCCAACGATTGTGTTACACGCATCTGGGCCCAAATGCTAGGTAAATATGATTTACTATTTTATGGAAAAGTGATTTACCTATTTCATAATTTTAGATCACTTAAACAAAACATGCATAATTCTTTTCCTAAAAACAATCGGCTAAATTGACTATCAAAATTTACAAAAACTGAAAATCGAAAGAGAGAAAGGTGACCAAAGAAGAAACCACAAAAGCAGGAAAAAAATAAACGTCGATTTCTTCCAAACGAAGCTTTTTTTCGATGGCGAAAAGGTAAAGGTAAGTAAGTAGAATTATTCAGTTTCTACTTCGCATTGTGCATTTTTTTTCATGATTTAGGGTTTATTTTATTGTTAATTTGGAGAAACACTTTGTAGGCCGACGTCAATGAATCTCCTCTAGTTCAAAGGCAAACAAGGAGTGCAACGGCTATTAATCCAACATAAAAAGTTAATTTTACTGGTTTTGTCATCGTCTCTTTCATATGAACTTCGAACTCTAATTTGGTTCAGAGGTTTGAACATTATGTACTAATTTTATGAGCATTGTTGAACATTATTCTGCTCAATAGTGTTAAAATTTCAGCATAATACTTGGAATGTCAATGTGTGAGAACCCCCGTTCTCGACGCCCTCGGATTAATGAATGCATTAATCGAGGTTTCTTTGATGAAACGTGTCATCGTGCGTGTGCGATGAGAACTTTGGTACAAATTCGGATTTCTCATTAGTGACCAGTCAACTTTGTATGAAAATTTGAGAGTCGTCACCTCCATTTATATTTAAGACTTTGGAAGCACAAGCCTTTTAAATGTGAGAGATTGTAGATCCGAGGGTAGGTTACGAATCGGGAAGGGGTTAGGCACTCAACTCGCCCTTTCGGTCTCTTAATAATGTTCTAGCATGCATGTCTCCTATGGATCGGTCAATTGGTTGGTTGGTTGATTTACATGAGATTGAAGAAGGATGCAAAGAAAGGTGAGCATAGTTTCATCATCATTTACTTACATTTTAATTATGCAAGAAGGAAGAATGTGCATTTTGTTCATGTGAAAAAAAAAAGTGAATATTTGCATAGAAAATACATTTTAGTCATGTATTGAAAAGAAAAAAGACTTACACGTTAATCATGTAAGTTGAGAAAAGAATTTACACCTTCAATTATGTAAATAAGAAAATGTTTAAATATTTATGCAAAAGAACTTATGAGTGAGACTCTTTTGTTTGTCATCCTTCAAGCATCATTATCCAAGTCATTGAATGACTTTGAAAATAACACTATCATTGGTAGGATGTTTTAGAAAGCAGTTGATTATTTTGAGAGTTGTATTTACAAATAAATGTATGTACTTTGACTTTAAATGAAATGGCCATTATCACTAGATTAGGATTGGCTTTTAGTGTATTCATCTCTTTGAGACTTCAAGAGAAGAGTGAACCTTTATGAAGTTCATAAAACACGTGCATTCCTTCATTTCTAGGTCATTTAATGATTATTTAAAATGAAAAGAAAATATGAAGAAAGAGGTTTAATTTAACTCAAATATGGGATATTAATCCCACACTTTAAGAATCATGCTTGCATGTACAAAGAATTGAAAGACTTGTATTTAATTCAAAAATGAAATTTTAAGCCCACATTTTGAAGATCACATTTATATAATATGTACAAATACACATGTAATATTTATAAATCAACTCACTAGAGTGAG
>JAOTQG010108011.1:0-12365 GCA_025631175.1 Iris virginica
TGAGAGGAATGCTGCGCACCCTTTGGGTCTAATTTGCCAGAAATCATTGTTTTGCTTGTTTTCTGTTGCATCACTGATGTTCGTATTCTCTTGGTTCTTTGTTTTGAGTTCGACTGGACGACCTGATTTGATACCCAATTCAAAGCATTTGGTTTTTAGGGATAAGGAAGATTATAAATCAAGGAGTCATATTTACCAACTAGAATGTAATCCCCATACAGTACTACCTCTTAAGGTTTTCATGTATGATTTACCTCCTGAATTTCATTTTGAACTTCTGGACTGGAAACCCAAGGGGAAAAGTGTTTGGCCAGATCTTCGAAGTGAAGTCCCCGAGTATCCTGGTGGATTGAACTTGCAACATAGTATAGAGTACTGGCTTACACTGGATCTTCTCACCTCAGAATTAACCAATGATGATTTGAGAGGTCGGAGTGCCATTAGAGTTCGCAACTCGAGTGAGGCTGATATAATTTTCGTACCTTTTTTCTCATCCTTGAGCTATAATCGCTATACAAGGATGAACCCACGTCGAAAAGTGAGCAAGAACAAGATTCTACAAGACGACCTGGTCAAGTTCTTGACAAGTCAAGAACAGTGGAAGAGGTCAGGTGGAAGAGACCATATAATTGTTGCCCACCATCCAAATAGCCTATTAGATGCAAGAATGAAGCTGTGGTCTGCTATGTTCATTCTTTCAGATTTTGGTAGGTATCCCCCTAGCATAGCTAATGTTGATAAAGATGTTATTGCACCTTACAAGCATGTCATCAGAAATTATCTCAACGATTCCTCCACTTTCGATAGCCGTCCAACTTTGCTCTACTTCCAAGGAGCTATATATAGAAAAGATGTAAGTAATCTTTTGATCCTTTTCCTCTTGTTCATGACATGTATTTTTCATCTAGATGAGAAGCAGGTTTAGATACCATTTTGTTCTAATGTGTGTGAACTTGACTTTTGAGATCAACTGTTAATTTTTTTAATGTATAATAATGACTTTCAAACTTAATGCATGTTATATGCATCATCTAAGCTGAATTCATCATTCTTGTTATCTCTCTGCTTCATTTACAATGTTTGATTTAGCTGAAATCATTATTCTTGTTTCATCTCTCTGCTGTGTTTACCATGTTTGATTTCAATTTCAACTCAAATGTCTAGCTTAAAGTTTTATGTCTTAAGTTCGCAGCCTGCAGGTAGACTAGAGCCTTTCACTATATGAGTTACTATTCAGAACTTGTTAAAAACTTTTAAGCTAACAAAAAAATGATGTATGATAATAGTGAAGATTGACTTCTGCAGAGTTTAGTTTCTTTCTTGGAAGTAATAAAGAGTGGAGTTAAATTCACAACAATTGAACATTAAATATTGGGAGACCTGGATCTGAAAGGAAGGTGTTAATAGACTTTGCCGGGACCCAACATGGGCCTAAATCATAAGTTAGTGGGTTCAAGCTTCAAACATACACTCTTTTGACTGGTTTAGATGTGTCTCAACAGCCTGTTTAGCATTATTAGTGATACAGAAATTAAGTGAAGATTTTATGTGGAGACTGGGGCGGGCCACCAATCAATGAAAGCTCACTGATTCGCAATCACTTTAATTGGTGACACGTTTATTAGTATTTCAGTATACCAATCATATTTCTTTCAAGATTTCTTCAAGGATTAAGAATCAGATGGTAGTTATACTCTATGTGAGTAGGCCAAAATTCTTTCTGTATATTCCCCCATGAGGATCACTATGTTTCTCATTTCCTAGGTCTCTTTTGCACCTTTCAACTGTTACAGAATGATTTGTCCAAAAACAATAGCACGGCACAGAAATGTCATTTCTGGTCTGGTTTACTCAGTACTCGTAATAACCCCAAAGTAAATAGAACCGGGGAGGTTCAAAAGATGCTGAGAATTCTAATACATTCACCAACATCTGGTCTGAGGCAGGAATTGTTAGCCAGTGGAACAAACCTTTTATTTACTTTATCTTGATTTAGAGTTTCTGCTTCAGTTGTACTGCCCTAGGTGTTCTGAGAGAAAAGGTTTAGTGCTTCTTGGGATTGCCTATAAAATAAATGAAAGTTAATTCAAATTTGGTTGAACAGTTCCACTTCTTGAATCTTCGATATTTGACTACAGTTGTTTCTTCTTGTGCTTTGACCAAACCCCAGACACTTACTTTTGCATGCATTTGTTTACGCCATATGTTTGCAAGTTTTCTTTAGATACATATCATGACATGTTTTTTTTTCCCTTCCAAAAACATTCTAGTCATAGGCTTACATTCTCATTATTACAGAAATCACGAGTATAGCAGAGGTGAACTAGTGGTTAATTTTCATTAATACTTGCATTCATGTTTGTAACCTTGAAGTTGAATTCAAGACTTCAATGGTTTTGGAACTAAAGTAGTAACAGAAAAGAGGAGCATCTTCATTTTAGTTGAGGGAGAGCATATAACTTTGTATTTACTAGGAATTACTAGGAGATAATTATCATAATTTTATATACCAATAAATCTGTCTGTTGCTTAATAGAACTGTTAAGTGTTAGCGCAATTAGTTTTGGCTGGTGAAGCTTAAGATTATTTATTCATTTACTCATTTTTGTCACACAAGGGACATTTGGAAAATATTTTCTGTAGAAATGCAATTAGGTTGCGAGCAGAATGGGCACAAGCATTGCATTCAGCCATTCACAATCTATACTTGCAAGATATAGCTAAACACAAGTAACGTGAATTTTGGGTAAAATCTTAGTTGTGCTTTTCCCTTTCCCTTGGAAAAAAATAGAAAAGAAAAACTTTTAAAATCAAGCTAGTCTACAAACTATGCCGATTCAAGTATTTTAGTAGACAAGGAATTCAAAATCCTGTCATTATAGATCTGTCAAACTCCTTTGAATGAATTTTTCCTAGTTATGTTCCTTATCGAATCTAGTTTGTGTTCCTTTTATAGCATCTAACCGTTGTTGGTATCTCTCATTCTCAGGGTGGATTTGTGCGGCAAGAATTATTTTATCTCTTAAAGGAGGAAAAAGATGTACACTTCGCATTTGGAAGTGTTCAAAAGAATGGGATCAATTCAGCCACAACTGGTATGCATTCGTCCAAATTCTGCCTCAACATAGCGGGCGACACACCATCATCGAACCGCCTCTTCGATGCAATTGTTAGTCACTGTGTTCCAGTTATCATCAGTGATGAAATTGAGCTTCCATATGAAGACGTTCTTGACTACTCTGAGTTTTGTATATTTGTCCCCACATCAGATGCTCTCAAAGAAAAATTTCTCATAAACCTTATTAGGGGCATTGGGAAAGCCGAGTGGACAAGAATGTGGGCCAAGCTGAAAGAAGTTGAACATATGTTCGAGTTTCAGTACCCATCAAAGAAGGGTGATGCTGTCCAAATGATATGGCAATCTGTTTCTCGTAAAGTTCCTGCAATGAAGAGGAAACTACACAAGTCGAGGCGATTCTCCCATTTTCTTCCCCCTCTTGAACGGGGACAAAAATCGCTTCCATTACCAAGAAACTTTGAATAATGCATTGGGATGTTATGATACAAGACAACCTTAGCGATGCTGATGATGAAGAGCAAAACTATACTAACACGGAAGATTGGATTAAGTGTAATGCTTGTAAACAAGAAACATAACAGAGGGAGAAATACCCAGATACAGGGAAAAGTCAGGAGAAAAAGGGCCTTGCCCAGACATCTACACTCAAATCCATCTTTTATACACGTTCATGACTGTTGTTGATTGGTATATTCAATCCTTGTTAGTCATTAGATAGAATGTGACAGCATTTTGCACCAGTAATATGATCCTTGAACATAAATGTATATTCATCAATAGAAGAGATTTTGATACGACGTTTTCCGTATTATTCTTTGTTCTAGCACAGCTACAAGTTCATTGTAACAGCAGTAGTAAATTACTGAAGTCTTCCGCCATGCATTCAAGGAGTCCGACTCCTAGTGCACTTCCAAACCAAAGCAAAAGAGGTTTGTCAAGGAGTTGCAGGGGCATTAGAATGCAGTTTGGGTAAAACAAATGATTTTCTGTTCTGACTTCTTGGTTGTAACAATCCAGACTGCACATTAGAGAAGCTTTCGGCAGATGCTCGAGATTTAGTGATCAGCGGCTGGAATCCGGCAGGGAAAGCTGCTCGTTAATTATGCTTGGATCACGAATGCATATGGTGTCATACGGCCATACGATCCATACGACCGTATCATTCTCACATATCATCCTACAATAATATTATTTTCCATCTATTACCCCTACATCAATTTCTTTATATTATATCACATCACACTTTTCATTTACTTTTTCATAATTAAATATTATAAATATCACATCATCTTCCACAACTATCAAAGGGCAAAATTGACTTTTTACAAGAAAACTCATATATTCCATCTACTTCATCTGATAAACAGTACCATCTGATGAACAGTACCGTCTGTCACGATCTGACCCGATCTATCATTCGTGATTCAAGCATTAGAGAGAGGGTGCAAAGTTACATGGAAGTCAGATTGCAACTCCCTGAGCCCGAAGCCCAGTTTGCTAGAGTGCAGTTCGAACTATCTTACCGAGCACCTGTGGTCAACGAAGGCACCACAAGTTCACACAAACGTTCACGGATGGTGTTTGTTCTTAGTGATAGTAGAGCCACTTATAAGTCACATCATCATTTAGATGGGGTCTCACATAGACAATTGATATATAGAGATAGACTACTCCCTCCGTTCCAATTTAAGTGTTCTGTTACTATTTACACATCGATTAAGGCAAAACAAACTGTGGACCCAAATGAGCTGAAGGTGGATCCAAAGGAAAATTAGTGGATACAAGTCATTCTTCTTATGTCATAAAAGGAAAGTTGACACTTTTTCTGAAACATCCCCACAAGAAAAAATAGAAATTTAAATTGAAACGAAGGGAGCAGATAATAACAAATTAAAGAGAATGGTGATCTCTTTAAGAGCAACAAACTACAGTGATAGGGGACTAACTGCAAACAACATTGTTGGTAACCATTGAGCTGCATTTGCTAAACAGAAATGTCAAATCCCCACCTTGCTTTAGTTCACTAGGTATAAAAGTAAACTAATTTTCGGTTTGATCACACACGACTACATGTAACGGTGTTAATCATGGACCTTCTAGTGCATCCCGAGTCTCTCCCATACTAGGAAATTGATATTTTTTTGACGCCTTCTTTTATTTTAGATTATTTGTGCGTATTCAGACATTGACACTTTTTTTTTGGATTATTTCTCGTGATAAATAATTATATTAATGAACCATGTATAAGACTCTTTCTCTGCAGCGAAATGAGCATATTATTATGGCGGACTTAAGTTGGTAGCAAAAATTCGGTGACTTAGCTATCTGGTTTGGGCGAATTTGGAACTTTGAAATCTATAAAATTGCTAGCAGTTAAGTTAGGTGTGAACTACGCTTCCAAAAGAGAGTAGTAGATGTATGTGTGAGAGGTTCAATTAAGATTTCATAATGAAGCCAAAAGGTATAAAGGGGGAAGTAAAGTTAGCAATTATTCACCAAACCACCAAAGCTTTCATTGTTATTCAATGGTGGTTCCATAGTTTCCCTTTCATTCTAGTTTTGGTAATGATGATTTCCATGTGCCGACAATTCAATTATTTTCATCCATCTTTTTGGTATGTTTGTTAATTTGGTGTTCAGTAATGTTTCGTTAAATCCCTATTTGGATCATGTGTATATCTCAATGTATACGTTTAAGCTAGTCTGATATAATTCTTGTATAATTGATCAATTAAACTTT
Source organism: Iris virginica (assembly GCA_025631175.1). Lineage (NCBI taxonomy): Eukaryota > Viridiplantae > Streptophyta > Magnoliopsida > Asparagales > Iridaceae > Iris > Iris virginica. The sequence continues at coordinate 5,820 of JAOTQG010108011.1, forward strand.
AAATAGGAAAAAAGGAAAATGTTTTGTTAATTTGATTAATATCATTAATGGATTTTACTACTGTCTTTCTGTGAGAATTTTGGTCTGATGTAGCTGTGTTTTGGTCTTAATACTAGTATACATTGCCAAATATAACAGAACTACTTAAGGGGTCGCAATTTTCCTACTGCCTTTGAAAGAGGAAAAATTACATGCACTGACGCATGCAACAAAGTACAAGTACTTCTATGTGAGCAAACAACGTTAGTGGGTTGGTGATATTCATTTTGGTGCTTGAGAGGCTTGGTTTTGCTGTAACGACAAATTAATGCAAGGTGCAAAATTCTTCGAAAGGGAGCGTGTTCTTCCTAGGCCACTAACCATGAGTTCCACAAATATCTTATGATTTTGTAAATTAGGATTACCACGTGGCGACGTGACATGGACAAAATACACCTAACTTTTCTTCCTCGATCATAGAAGTTAATGGAATTAATGTCTTCAAGAAATGGATCTCGGAGAGAAAAGTTAATTATGGGGTTAAATTTGGGAGACAAATGTAGTTTCCCATACTATAGAGCAAGTAAATGAAAATATGTGAAACCTCAAGGGAAGTAAATGTAATTTAACAAATTTTGTGACTACCAATCCTTCCGACTTAGAACATTAACATCATGGCATTATATTAGCATAGGTGGGAGATATTAATTAAGAAGGGCAAGAAGTGAAGTGTCCGGTGCCCTACCTTTGGTGTGAAGATTACCTAGTGTGGCTCGTGAGTCTCAATATTAAAGGAAAGCCAAAATATTGAACTAGGGTTTGCCATATTGACTTCTGACTTTAGAGTAAAAGATTGTAAACTTAAGAAGCTTATGGTAAGATGAAAAATCTTTAGTTTCCTCTTGAGAAAGGCACTGCTCATCTTTTAGTATATAAGTCACTCATGGTTGTTCATGCCACTATTTGGGAGGCTTCTTAACCCCATGAGAGAGTGATTCAAGGTGGGGAAAAGTTGTCACCGGAAAAGATCTTTTCTAGGTGAGAAATTAAGGCATGGGAAGGCCTCCTTGCTGCGATAAAGTGGGCATCAAGAAAGGCCCATGGACACCTGAAGAAGACATCATTCTAGTTACTTACATCCAAGAACACGGCCCCGGAAATTGGAGATCAGTGCCCACTAACACCGGTAAGAACCTCTCCCTCATCGATCAATCTTTAACTATGTTAATTTTTCCTATATATATATATATTAATTATATGCTAATGAAGTTTGATAAATCTATGTCACAATCAAAGGGTTGTTAAGGTGTAGCAAAAGTTGCAGACTTAGATGGACTAATTACCTAAGGCCTGGTATTAAGAGGGGAAACTTCACTCCACATGAAGAAGGAATGATAGTCCATCTCCAAGCTTTATTGGGAAACAAGTAGGTTTTTAGTTTGCAATCAATTTTCTTGCTAATTTTTTGCTTTGGTAATTAATAAAGTTAATATTTAAAATGTTGCAGATGGGCAGCTATAGCTTCTTACCTTCCTCAAAGAACAGATAATGACATAAAGAACTACTGGAACACACACTTAAAGAAGAAGGTCATGATGAGCAGGGTACGTTCCGGTTTAGACCCACAAATCGAATCAGATCCGGCTAAGACCATCAGTGAAAAGGAGAGCTTCACCAGATCGAAGGACCATCACGAGTCATCGACAAGACCATGTTCTACGCTCGGGTCAAATCTGAATTCTAATTCCCAGCTATACGCCTCGAGCACAGAGAATATCTCTAGGCTATTGGAAGGATGGATGAGATCATCTAGCAGCAGCAGCAGCAGCCATAACATGATTAATTCCATTGGAAATGGAAATGGGAAGTTGCTAACTCATAATGATCAACAACCACATGATATAAAGGAAGTTGCAGGGGAAGAAGGCTCGGGCGATTTGATAGTATCTAGCAGTCCTGATCATGATCATGAACATGATTTTGAACCGATTCTTTCGTATGATACTTTGAACAACAACAGCAGCAGCAGCAGCTACAATATGAGCAGCTGCTGGGAGAAGTTGCCAATGCAGGGTTTGTCTTCATCTGATGATCATCCAACAAGGGAAAAATTAGCTGGATGTGAAATTACAAACAAGAAGGAGGAATTCGAGTTTGATGCGAAGAATGATCATAAGCTGCAGAAATCGGAGGGTATTGAGAATAATCCTGGGGCGGCTGTGGCATCGTTCTTCGAGACATGGCTATTGGATGAAATGGTTGCAGCAGGGCAAGGACTTGAAGCTGAGTCGTCCATGGAACTGCAGCCTCTTGTTTTATCATGAACTTCATTGTTGGAGATCAGTAATTAACTTTTAATTTTTAATTTGATTTTGGGCTTTCCTAGTTTCTCTTTGAGTACATCTCCTTGCAAGAAGCTGTAATAATATTCAACGTTAGGGGAGATATTTTTCTGTACTGTTTTCAAAGGTTATAAATAATCCCCCTCAATGTGGGATTTTATTTTTTATATATATCTCCTCCAAATTACAAATCAAGAGTAAGTCATTTATCTCTCTCTCTCTCTCTCTCTCTCTCTCTCTCTCTCTCTCTCTCTCTCTCTCTCTCTCTCTGCGGATCGGAGGCCGAAAGGAAGATTGAAAAAGCGATTAATTGATTAGGGTGTGTGTAGAGAAATAATATGTGGAGACACAACATTCTGGTGTTTTAGAGAGAGAGAGAGAGAGAGAACGCGCTGAAGGAAGTGTTGCACCGAGCTGCGTTGTTGCAACAAGCGGTTGTGCTTGTGCTATGTCGACTCATTGCACCATCCAATTAACCAAAATCATTTGATGCTTAAATTCCAATTTTATTCTTCCTTAAATCTGGATCGTTGAATCTTGCAAATAGGATGACATGGTGTCCGGAACTCAAGCTCCGTGCATTTTCGTGCTATGTAAGCGTTGGATGTTGGATGTGCGAAGTCTAGTGCTAAAACGTCTCACCTGTTTTCAATATGTTACGGGTTCAAGTCACGTTAAGGGTAGATGATGACCCACTAACAACCTTCATTACAAAAAAAAAATGAATGAGCGTCATGTAGAATGGACGGTCAGCAACAAAAGGTTGCTGGTAGCAAAGCAGCAAACTTACTATCTGCCAACATCAAGCGTATTACCAGCAGCAACAACTTTTTGTACCAAGAATAACCTTTTTGTCGTTAACCGTTCGATCAATCCACATATTGATATCCGAGCTATATGAAGCACAGAAGTACAAGGAGCCACATAACCTGAATTCTAAATTCTGTTTCAACAACTACCTGCATCTGTTCTCCTCTAGAGAGAGAGCAACACGATGAATCTAAAATTATTGTATTCGAGTTGAAAGTAACTTTACTCGTATACAGAGTATGATATATAGGGAAAGAAATACCTCCTCGTTCTAAAAAGATACTTCACTTTTTTTTATTTGTCCATTCTAAAATAATTTTTTTTTCTAAAAATAGCAATATTTTTTGTGTAATTTAAAAGTTGTACAAATAGATACTTAAAATGCATACAAAAGATGATAAATCATTTTTTTTAAATAAAGAAAATATTTTTATTTTAAAATATGTAGCCTCGTAGGGCAATTTTAGAGGTTAAGATTAAGAGTATTTGACGCAAAAAAGATAGAACTCCTGTAACATTGTAAAAGGTTTACGTTGACTTCAAGTCACATGGGATAGAATTGCGTCCAAAGGGGTATTTTAGTAAATCAGGAATACACTTTCATAAATCACACCTTGTTAGTTGTTACCGTAGTTTCAAAAGTATGATAGATATTCGATTCAATAATGAATAAATAATATTGCTGAATCAGCAGTATAAATTCACTGCTGGTGCCCCTTATTCCTCCGTACTAAAATTAATCACATTTTTTGCTCTACATGAAAGGACTAATTAAGAAAGTAAGGGTAAAAAGTGTCTAAAAATCTTATAATGGCAATTATTTTTAAATGAGTTTTTTTAAAATAATTTTTTAAAAGATAATTATTGTGAAACAAAAAGAAGTAAAAAACAGACCAAATTGTTATCATGTGGTAATGTTTAAGAGTAAATTTAATCATGATATGATTGGAGGATAGGGGGGTAGCGAATTCTTCTGCCCACTTAAACGGCGAAAAAGTATATAAATTGGTCACTTTGTTAGGAATAATCAATTAATAGGAAAAGAGAGAGTGCATTTATATGGGCAATTAGGATTGACAATGATATCACTAAACAAATTAATTGCGCAGTTATTTATAGGTCCTTCCAATAAGTGTCCAAAAACTACTCTTTTATATTGCAAAAGTCAAATAAGTAGTACTAGTAAGATTATTATTTCGAAAATGACTCCAATATTACATCAAAAAACTTATAATTAGGGCTAATATTTCCAATATTACATCAAAATTTTAGAAGTTCATAATGAATATCCTTAAATTATTTGCTTAAATTTTCCTTATGTGTTAGGAGTTGTGAGAATCGGAATAATAGTACCACGAAGACATTAATCTTGAATTTCACAACTTATTACTCGCAAGATGTGGTAGATCTAATCATAACTAGACCGTTTTTCCTTTTCTTATAAGTTGATTATCAATTGTTATATTGTTTATGGGCATCTCCAACCCTCGTATTTTTTTCATATTTTCTCACACTGTGCCAATTCAGTATTATATTATATCAAATTTTTTCAGACTTTTCCGAAAAATTATCCCAATTTTTATACTTTACTACATTAGCATTTCACTATTTTTATTTCATCTTGTAACGACCCATGCAAGTTCGAAAACTCAATTCGCTACCTAGCCCGCTAACTGGTCCACACCTAGTGCTGCATCTTGGGTCAACGACCCATCACAGGCGACCCAAAAGTCCATGGTTAATTTGATACTAGGTGGGTAATTGGAAACTCCATATAAACCACACTGATTTCCCATTTCTACTCAATGTGGGATATGAGTTATCACAATCTCTCCCACTTAAATCTTTGACGTCCTTATCAAGGCCAAATCAATATCAAGACCGAACCCCCGGGCAGTGTAGGATTCAAGAGGTGACTCGTACGGGCTCAAGAGATGGCTCCCAAACGCTCTCCCGGTGATGTAGCACTTTGCCCCGCACAACACTTTGTTCCACACTTCCGACCGAGGTTTCACTCCGATACCATTTGTAATGACCCGTGTCCGAAAATTCGATCCGCTACCTAGCCCGCTAACTGGCCCACACCTAGCGCCGCATCTTGGTCAACGGTCCATCACAGGTGACCAAAAAGTCCATGAATGATTTGATACTAGGTGGATAGTAGGGAACTCCATATAAACCTGTGGGATATGAGTTATCACACATCAACTTCATTTCCATTAATTAAATCAATTATCTAATATATAATTATAAATATAATTAATCATAAAAAAATTAACAACATAAACTATTATTTATTAAAACTACATAAAATTTTATAAAATAAACACACTTAAATTACATAAAATTAAAAGAGTACACTTCATTAAAATTACATAAGTAAACATACGTGAAATCACTTGGCACTTAAAAGCTTCCTCCAGCTCCACTGCCCTCACCTCCAATAGTACGAAAATTTCACAGGTATTCTATCAATTCATTTTGCAATTGATGATGCTTGCTCCGATTTAGAATCCGTCTATGATTTTCGAAGTATTCTTCTCGAGTGACATAATGTGTTTGTATCGTACTGCGAAAAACTTGAGCCAACTCATTACGACTATGGTTTGGAGTATTATACTGATAATCATGATCAGTAATCATACATATATATATATATATATATATATATATTTCTCTCATCATCAACAATCGTATTGTGCAAGATGATACATGCTTTCATGATATTGCCAATTTTTCTCCTTTTGTGCAAGCGTACAGGATAATAAATAATAGCAAATCTAGATTGGAGTACTCCGAATGCTCGTTCTACAGCTTTTCTACCTGATTCTTGTTGTTGAGCAAAATATTTCCTCTTATCGGATAGCGATTCAGATCTAGAAATGTAGGCTACTCAGGATGAATACGATCTGCAAGATAGCATCCCATATTGTATTCACTCTCGTTCACTGAAAATTTTACATGTGTACCTCAAGCTACTAGAAATTCATCGAATACCGAATAACGGTGTAGCACATTAATATCATTATTGACCCCTGCAACCCCAAAATTAATATGCATGCCAAATCCATAAAAGTAATAAGAAGCAACATCTTCGAGTATGATGGTTGGCGTACCTTTATGTCCATTAGTAAACATATTTGCCAAGCAGTCGGAATTTTTTTTTAATTTCAAGTGCATACAGTCGATACTTCCAAGCATAAAGGGAAAGCAACGGTGCACTCTAACATTCAGCTAGCGCTGGATGTCTGCCTCCGTGGCCTTCTCAAGTATTCATCCTCAAAGATCTCGATCACACCCATCGTGAATCTTTTTAAGCACTCTAATGCAATGCTCTTCCCAATTCTGCAATACTCATCCACCGCATCGGCGCAAACTTCATAAGCTAGCATTCTGATTGCAGCAGTGCACATTG
>JAOTQG010108022.1:0-12364 GCA_025631175.1 Iris virginica
TTTTTTTTTTTTTTTTTACACATACTCACACACACACACACACAGAGAGAGAGAGAGAGAGAGAGAGAGAGAGAGAGAGAGAGAGAGAGAACTTGGCAAAAGCATAGAAGCCCAAACGATTTGGAAAGACGCAAATCCTAATAACGAAGTAAAGAAAGTCGTGAGATAGGCTAATAGTAAAGCATTCAATGACATATAGAATAAATTGGATATAAAAGATGGGGAAAAGGTTATGTGCAGACTTGTCAGGAGGGAGAGATAAACTATAGTTTCAATGAGAGAAAGTGTGTTAAGGATGAAACTTCACTTGTTTCCTAGACAAGGATGAAGAATTAAAAGATAGATGAAATTCTACCTTGATAAATCCTTAAATGATGGACTTGTAGGAATATAATGATCCACGAGAAATACACTATGGAGAAGTAGATGTATTACATTTTTTCGTAATATAATGAGTACGATGTAAAAACTCGGAAAGCTTTAGAAGCGGATGGAATCCCCATTGAGGTATGGAAGTGTTTTGGAGATACAGGGATGTATTGGCTAGTTAAATTATTTATCAAAATTATGATGTCAACAGAAATGCCTTATGAGTTGAGAAAGAGCATTATAGTACCTAAATACAAACATAAAGGTGAGTTCCGTATATAATGTAGTTCCATACATAAAGGTGAGTTGAGTCGTGCCTATATTGCCTTGGGCAAAGCCAAAAAAGACTCTTTCGAAGTGGGTGTTAATGAAGCGAAAGTTAGATTAAATAATGAAGAAATACCACAAAAACAACAATTTTGGTACTTAGGATCAATTATTAATCATGACGGTGAGATAGGGGATAATCTCAATTATATTATAGAATAAAATTGGGTTGAGACTTGAGGAGAAACGAATAGTGCATCAAGTTAAAAGGAAAATTTATAAGATAATTGTTATACAGAACCGAGTGTTGGACCACAAAGACAGGATATGCTAACAAGATGGGCATTGCCGAAATTTGGATGCTAAAGACAGATGTGTGTAAACTAGGAAAGACGAATTTGTGATGAACAAATAAGGGAGAAGGTGAAAGTCGCTCCTATAGTAGAGAAAATGAGAAAGAATCATTTATGATGTTTGGACACGTACCCGTTAGAAAGTGTGATGATACCAACCTCAATCAAGCTAGGGGTAGGGGCAAAGCTAACTTCAACATCTGTAATACAAAAAGATACGAATGATTGTGGCTTATGTTGCGAGCTTCCATTTGACTGTATAGAATGGCATAAATGATTCATGTAGGCAAGTGATTCGGAATAAGGTTGAGTTGATTTGATTCATGTAGCCGACCCCGAGTGATTGGGAGTTGAATTGAGTTGATTATCTGCTATATGTGGGTATGTGTGGTTAAACATTGTTTATTATTGAATCTTCTACTTTTCATGTTGTTGATTTAATTAGGTTGATTATAGTCTCATTCTTTCCCAGGTGTTGATACATCATTACCTGCTTTGGAGTTGGCAAACAAAAATATTGTTCTTAACAACCTGGACCCAGGGAGAATATCATTCCTGAGACAAGATGCTTCTGATTTTATGAAACATGCCCTCTCTAGACGTGAGTCGTGGAACATAGTGATTATGGATCCCCCCAAGTTGGCACCTCGAAGGAAGGTAGTTTATAATGAAAACTCATGAAGGCTTAAAATTATTTGTTTCTCTTTGTGGATCTTGCTCTGAAGGCATTAGATAGTGGGCAATCCGAGTGTTTCATGTACTAATCTTTCATTTTTTTGCTCCGTTTTCATGATTTTTCTGCAATGAGTTTAATTGTAAACTAAGATGTGTTGTGGGTCATTAACATGAAACAAGTAGTGCTCTTAAATGTCATATTTTGTAGAAGTTTGGAAAGCATCAGCCCGATGCACTAGAGGCCGGGCTGAGAACAGAAGTGGTCTTTATACAGTTGTATATGTTATGATTCTTAATTTTCTATTAAGCTAACCTAATCTGTCTGGAAGCACAGTTGTTAATTCAAGTTTGATAGTCACGTTAGTGTGTTAATTGCAGTTTGCGTAGGTAGCTAGTGTGCTGCTCGTGATCAACTTGTTTTTGATGCAGTTAAGCCCAGTTTTCATTCTAGCAGAAAATAAATTTCGATAATTTGAACCAGATTAGCATTGAGAAATGCTTCCGTAAGTTGATTTATGCAGATCATGAAAGTGGTGTGCTGCGCAAATAATTAGCTCCCCATATTCATTTTTGAGGCCCCAGTTTTCATCATTCCTGGTCCATGCATAGTTTCATATAGCAATTTGGATTTTCTTTTTAAGTTAGCCAGTGTATGATCACCAATAGTAACTTGAACTGTGATATCGTTTGAGGCGTAAATGGAGTTCGGAGCTAATAACTCTTTCTGGTGGAACCGAGTCTTTGAAGGGGTGTGTATTACAGTAGATTTTTACTGGATTTGTCTCTTATCTATGCATCTTGATAAGTTGCCATTATCATTGATCCAGGTTCTACAAAACGCATCTGGAATGTACAGGAATTTAAACGCATTAGCCATGCAATTAACAAAGAGTGGCGGTTTTCTGATGACTTGCTCTTGTTCAGGAGCTATGACTCAAAGCGGAATGTTTTTGCAAATTCTACAGGCAAGTAATCACTATTTTCAGTTATTTTGATTGCAGCTCCACTCATAAAAATAATACTCTCCGGAAGAAAGAAGAATCTAGTCCGGTGATATCAGTTTGCTTTCACCCGGGGTTTTAGAAAGTGGGAATGTTTTTGACAGGGTGCAGCATCAATGGCTGGTAGGAAAATCACAGTAGTACGTAAAGCTGGAGCAGCCTGTGACCATCCGATTGACCCGTGTTATCCAGAGGGAGCCTACCTCTCCAACATCCTGCTTAGAGTAGTCTAAAAGATGATCCTATTCATATCCATCTTGACAATAATATTACTATATGGTCGGGTTAATCAAACAAATAGTGGGGGGAGTGTTGTGTAGGTGAGTAGTTCTATAGGCGGGCGTGCAGTGTCTTATTTGTTGCATTGCCTGCTTGTTTTAATTAATTGCATTAATTTTTTTAGCAATGCAATTGACAAAATAGTTTCCCAGAGGGAAGTAAAAGTAGCGGTTTTATCTCTCTCTCTCTCTCTCTCTCTCTCTCTCTCTCATACATACTACATCTGTGAATGAAGATTGCCTGCCTGACATATCCCGGAGATAAGATGAATTTCTTCTATCCCTTTCATTCACGCTCCCTCCCTCCCTCCCCTCCAAAAATAATAATAATAATAATAATCTCACTTTCCTATTAATTTCGAAAATATAATATCCTTTCTAAAAGCATGAGATACACAACGAAGCTAAGTAACGAATCAAAGCAGGTAAACAAACAGACAGACCAGATCCAAACTACAACCACGCCCCATAAAAATGAATTGTCATGTTTCTATTTCTACAGTGGAAAGCATATTACAAAGCAAAGCAGGTAATTTGTCAGATCCCGTCAGGAAATAATACAGCACAATTATCTCCCGCCCTATCCACTAAACTCCCATTCTGTGAATAATCAAAAACTTTTGACCATTCCAGATGTACATTCAATATAAAGAAGGCTCACAATAAACGCATCATACTTACACCAGCTGAAGGAAGTAATTGATCAAACCCCATTAGAAGAGGTTTCATGAGCTGCTCCAGTTGCCACCCGGATTCCGGTTCCATGACAAGTAGGTAGGGTCTCCAAGTCGCCTGCATTTGAGAACAACAAAATGAGTTTGCTTCCATATTGTAACGTCTCACTCCCCTCCACCCCACCCCCCAAAGAAAACACACGCACAGAACGCATGATATAGACCAGTCCTAGGCTGGATTTTCGGAAGTCTCAACAGCATAGGACGACACTATGCACTCTTTTAGACCAATCGTACACATTGCAATTTTCTTTTCTCACCAATGTAATGAGAGAGCGGTTTGCAAATGTCCACTGTACAGTTCATTGCAATGCTTAGCAGTCACGACTATCTATGGTGGCACTAAAAATTGAAAATAGTAAGTGACCCAAAAGACAAATAATGGAGATTAAATGCCCTTAACTCATGTAAGCCAAGTTATGGGTCTGATCAGTACTTGAGGGTCCAAAAAAATGGCAACTGCCTAGACACTTCTTTTATGAAGACCCAATAAGCAATTGGAAAATCACCCAAAAAGATTGCCTAAGATTGCCCACTGCTAACATTGGAAGTGAAAATGACTGATCGTTCGGTAACTAGGAGGGCATAGGTCGGAAAAGCCACCACCAAGCTGTCTAAATTAGCACACATTTATTACATGTAAAATTGCACCTAGACAAATTCTAAAGTAATTGCATAATGCAGGTTGCTGCCAATTGGTCAGAGAAACAGGACAAGGCAGTGGTGCATGCCATGGAACATATAAGTGCATCAGTATCATAGATGAAACAACAATAGACACAAAACAAACACAATTTATTTAATTGTGCACGAAGTAATCAGGGATGTCGATGGCATGCTAGAGATATCAGAAAGCAGAGAGAACATGGAACACATAAGTGAATGAGCAATGTAAACAGATCATAATAAGTGGATAATGAATGTGGAATGCTCACCTTGGCTTAACAAGATATATAATAGTGAAAGCCATAGCTAGTACGAAGCACAAGCCCCCGACCGAAAGATATGCAATGCCTATAAAGTTATTCTTCCCACCAAGCCAGCTTGTGGTTGAGAGCACAAGCTTCTTCTTTCCATTGAAACTATAGGTGTTGTAACGGTTCAGCAATGTCACCTCTATCGTATCACCTGCCTGAAGATCCACATCTATCTTCCCATACAACTTCCTAAAAGTTGGAAGAGCCGCAGTTCGCATCCAAACAATGAGGTCTTCCTGCTCACTTAACTAGTAACATGCAGCAACACAAAAAAATAAAACATAACCAATAAGAATCAATATTTCATCAAATAAAGAAACAAATAATTCATAGAACAGGAAAGAAACTGAGTAGAGTTCTTGAAAGAGGAAGGTGCCAACTGCTCTTGCAAAGGAGCATGAAAACAAGATTCGTGCACAGGTTCAACAAAAAATCTACCACTAAAAAAGTATGCGAGAGAGAATAAAAGACCCAGTTTGGCTTTCTTACATCCTTTATTGACAGACACCTAGAGGTCAATTCAGAATAACTTAACTCACCATCTTTACAGCATTTAAACAAGAGCAACACTATACTAAGCAAAACAAGAAAAGTGGAATGCAACAAATGTGTTTAATGAAACTACCATCAATAAATTTATGAGACAACATGCGAGACTTGCATGCCCTATGTTTTCTATTATTGAGGGTTTTCCTCCAAAAAAATTGGTTTTGTAGTAAGCAACCTGCCAGAAGCATAACCTCCTAGACACTTCCTAAGCACACTATGAATACATGTGCATTCTTCTAATATATGGCCTGATGACATAGATGCAATTGATGGGTCCTGATAACAAAGAAATGAAGCTTCTGACAACAGCATGAAAATTACCTAGAACGGCATCATATAAACAAACATTTTTGCAATATGTAATGAGTTTCTTACAGGTATGGATTCATTGAGATGAGCACCCCCAATGAGAGTTCCATTCTGGAAGTTTTTAGGGTAGACTTCTTTGCCGAACTTGTGATCCCTGTCACTTTTCCATGAAATCTCCCTCTTGTTAACAGGCAACTGCGCTCCAGTTCGAGAGAAGCTATAAGTATCGTTGAACATACTCCAGGCTATAAGGCCGCAAGGCACAATTGACGCCCCATTTGCATCATCTTCAGGTTTACATGAACTTGTATCATTCGCATCATTCGCATTTCTCAACTGCTGGTCACTTCGGCTCTTCACGTATCTGGAAGAGCAGCATCATATAAAGCAGAAAACAGTCAGAAAAGGTATATCTTCAAAATTTTATGAATAGTACTATCACGTTCAGCCTCAAACTAGGAAGGATTTCTTTCTTTTAGTAAGCAGGGAACAAAGACGTGATATAGGAGATATTCTTTCACCAACCAACACAATGGAATGAAAGAACAACCAATTATACGTCATCAGACAGTCATCTAACTACCATATGTCGAGCATCTAAGTGCATTTTCATAAACATTAATTACTCGAAAAATTGTTCCACCCCCACCACCATCCCGAACAAATCCGGTCCCCAGCATCAATTCTTCATTCTCAATAAGATACTGCATATAAACAATTTTTTGTGATTGTTGGATTGATCTATTCCTAAAAGAAAGTGGAGTACTTCACATATGGAAATGGTGTTCAGCTCAACTTTCAGAGGATTAAAAATCACTGCAGGCTTAACTGTGATAAATGAAAAACAAATCTTCTTCCCTACCTCTTTTGCTCCTGAGTTGTATCACCATCAGAACAGATTCGAGAAACACTAAATAGGGGTAACAGAGGAGAGGAACATAAGGAAACCAGTGAAAAGTCTCCGTTTCATTCTCTCGCAATGTAAAAGCAACTACGACCCTTCTTCTTTTTGGTGGGTCAAGGACTACCAGTCTTGACTCTTGACATATCATGGGATATATGGCAACCTTGACTGTTGACTTTCTAAAAGTGGAAATGTCTATACTACTTAATCATAAGATCTGTGACACCATTACGAAAATAACCACGCAATAAAAAATAGAATTTTGGCACATGCACGTAAAAATAAATGAGTGAATATTATATTACATGTCCATTGTGGTTCAATGTACACCTCAATTTCCAATACAGGTGTCCCTGGTGTCTATGGGCATTATAGATCAAGACGAAAGTAAAGTATGATGCTAAGTACAAAAGCAGACCAAAGATCGATATATGAAGAAGGATATAAACCAGTTGTACCTGCGATGATTCTGGTAGAAGTTATCAAGCTGATAATAGACATAGATAGGATGCTTCATGCGTTTCGGCACCTAAATGTATTCAAGTAGTGAAAACACTATTATCCATTCAGTTGCTTCAAATAAATATGGTTCCTAGCTACCAAAAGAAAATAATCTTCAATATGCGTATGGACAAACTCTGAAAGTATTGACAATAGTGAAAGAGCAAGATCCTCATGCATCAAAAACGTACTGTCAGGTTTCTGTTGCAGGTTTTATCTCCAGGTCCTTGTATATATGCAACCTTAGCATTTTTTGAGCCTTGTGGTGCACATTCAGCATCATACCGGTCAACAATTTCAACCACCTAACGAAGTATACAAGTACTATTAATCAGGTTGTAAAAATAAGATAAAGCACCTAGAATTGAGTTAGTTTTTAGCATACATCGCGGGATGCAAATAGGGAGGCAAGTCCTATGGGTATGAAGACAATGCTCACAAGCATGAATGCTGAGATCACCTGCAGTAGAACATAAAGAGATTTCAGATATATATGCCTCCTGTAATGTTTATGAATCATCAAACACATAATAAATCAACCAATACATACCCATCTCGGCGTAAGAATTGGCTTGCAAGCAGGAAGTTCTTGTTGAGTGAACCTTGAATCTGTATGGAGAATTTGAAGGGTAAATTTAAGTCATCAGGCCCAGAAACAAGCTTGCTTGTAACAATTCAAACATTAACTCGCGACATGTATTATGATGGGAAAAGGTGGGAACCATACGCCATAAAGAAATGTCAGTTGCATACGTAATTTGTAGAAGCTTTACATTCACATAGATAAACACAAGAAAGAAGAGTGAGCGAAGATGTAGCCAATGATAACTCCGCATGGAGTATGATGAAAACACTATGGGGAGAAAAAATGCCCAAATACTAGGACCTTAAAATACCTATATTAAAGGGACAGCAAAGGAAGGGAAGGAGGTTTTCTTTGTAAAATTGCTGCTACCACTAAAAATTGAATTCAGAGGTACAAAGTTGGAGAAGGGGCGGGGGTGTTGGAATTATTCATAGTTTGAGTCTGGTCTCGCCTAGAAACGGTGGATATGTACATTTAGGGTCCCTAATTTGTAATGAGGTGAAGGTGCTTAAATGAAGATGAGTGGTGGAGCCTTGATCCAGTTATGGCGGGTTGAGAACAGTCCATTAAACATGATCCGTGCCATATGGGGGCGATGAATTGGTATTATTAGTTTTTTTGTTGTATGTGAGTAGAGATAATTAATTTATAGTAGGAGCATCATGGTAATAAATGGGGCATCATCATCATGAGTGCTACTCCAAAGAGAAAAAGCAATAATAATAAGGCTTTTGCTAATGCGTGTGGCACTTGGTACGAAGCATTATGTAACTTATATTCACTGATATAAAATTCAAGGAATATTGCATTTATGTGCTAATTGAAAAATATGAATTTTAGCATTAAATAACCTTCGTGTATTGATAATTTATACTCCTCCGGTTCACAATAGATGGTCTTTTAACAAAGAGAATTTGTTTCAAAATAGTTGTCACTTTAAAAATTTTAGGTTTTTTTTAATCCTTATTTTTCTAAATTGCCCCCAATTGCCCGTAACCATCAATTGCATTTATCTCATTTACTATTAATAAAAATAGACTATTTAATAAGAATAAATTTGTCAATATATTCCCTCTGTTCCATAATAGATGACCTTTTAATAAAGGCTACTTTAACGAGTATTCAAGAGTCGGAGACACTCATTAGCAAGATCCTAATAATAATTAAACACTTTTTGCTTCAAATTTCTGAATCTTACAACATTTTAGGTTATTTTTAGGGGGGGAGATCCTATCCCAATTTTTCTATGGCTAGGCCCATAGCTAAAAAACCCACTTTCTTACAATTACGCGGAAACAGTAAACAATATCATCAAAGATAGGAGAGGTAATTTGTATGGTTAAGAGAGCAAAACAACATGAATTGAAATTTATAAAAATAAAAGCTGAATTAAGTAGTGGGTGGGTTGGTGCTTGGTAGTTGGTAGTAGTTTAGTGAAAGAAACAATTAGTAATCATGATGAGTATTGAGATGCAGAGAGAGAGAGAGGGAGAGATAAATACATTTGGGGCGCTTGGAGTTGCGACGGGGGGCAGAGGAGGAATCGGGGGCAGATCCAGGAGCAGCAGCGGCAGCGGAGGAGGTGGAAGAGGGGGGAGGGGCGGAGTTCATGGTGGTGGTGGAGATCAGTACTACCAGATCCAAATAAAATATTCGATCGTACTACAGACGGACGGTATAACAAGAAGAAGAAGAAATAATCGGAGGCTGCTCCTCCTAATCCTAACAAATGAATGAAGGATATTCTCTACTAGCTAGAATATAGCTACGGTAAAGAAAGAAAGTATAATCAGAAAGAAGACAGTATATCAATCTATATATATATATATAGTAGCTAATTACAGAGAGAGAGAGAGAGAGAGAGAGAGAGAGAGAGAGAGAGAGAGGCTGCAAAATGAAATGAAAGGAGAGGAGGGGGAGATAATAAACTTGGTAATCAGGAGGGAGGGAGGGAGGGATGAAAGACGAAAACAAGGATTATATCAGAATTATTCCTTCATTCATTCAGTACCGTATGATTGATCATGAGACTGAGGAGAGAGAGAGACTTGTTTAGACTTTTCTTTGTTTTGACTTTGAAAACATCAAACCATGATACAGACAAGTTCCAGTCCGGTCCGGTCCACCATCTCGTCTGATACCACGCGTAATGTAGGTTGCGTTTACTCTATTTATAATTTTTTTTTTGTTTTATTTTTATAATAATAAAAATAAAAATAATAAAAGATATAAAAATAAAATTGTGAAACCTATTAAAAATTAAAAATCAAAAATAATATAAAATCAAATTTGTAATTCAAGTATAAAAAACTTATTCACGAGTTAAGTTTCAAAAATATTATTTTTCTCTCTTTCACCTACTCTTTTTATATACTCATATATCACATTTATATTCTATCAACATCACATTAAATCACAATTATCACTCTCTCTCTTTTTCTCTCCATCACTATCTTCTAATTTTTTAAAATTTAAAGGGCAAAATTATAAAACTCATACAAAATCAAAACAAACACAAAACGTATTAAAAAACTCCACATTCAAATGCACCCGTAATATTTGCCATCTGTCTATTCCGCTGTAGTAAAACTGACATAAAAAAAGGAAAATACTATTCGATTTATGGAGCATTTAGACATTTCTAAAAAAATGTGTCATTTTTTAAAAATGAATACAAAAATTATTAAATATAAACATGATAATTTATACTATATATTCACATTATATTTATAATTTATAATTTTTATATTCATTTTTATAATAAAATGACACTCCTTATTTAAAATATGTAAGTATTCCATATAAATCCTAAAATACTATTCCCCATCCCTCGCGGTGTTCGGCGGCCGCTCCCTCTTTTCTCTCTCTCCAGAAGAAAACGGGAAAGGGCGTGGAAGAAAAGCATGTATAACTACAATATATTTAATTTAAGAATTATATTATAGGATATTCATTATTATTATTATTATTTATTAATAGTTTATTCATTATTTATTATTATTTACTGATAGTTCATTCATTATTTTTAATTTCAGTTTCCCATTTATTTAAATAATACTCCGCATCACTTTTAATTCAATCATAATTTTTCGGTGCCAACAAAGAGCATTAACATTTTATTTTAACTTTTTCACTATATGTTTTGGTTGAGGGAATGAGTTAAAAATGGCAAATAAATACTCAATTTGCACACCATACTAGTATCCACATTATAAATAGATCAATTTTTGTGATATTTAATTAATGAATTATTTTACACGTTTTTCTTTCAACTTTTTTACACTTAAAAAAAAAATTGCATTTATCAAATTCTTTTCACATATTCTCAATTTTTGAATAATACACTTAGTAAAAAAATACATCTCACGTATTCACGAATATTAATAAATAAAATACAAATAAAAAATTAGTCCATTTAATAAGAGCATATGTCGTAGTGGTGCCTTTTAAGTCTATTTATCCGCTAGTCTTGAAGATATCTCCTTCTAACATTATACCCTCGTTATTTCGTTAGACTAATATCATATTTAATTTTTAAGGTATTCAAACGTTTAAAAATAATTATTTAATACTAAAGAAATCAAAAATATAGAAAGATTAAATTTTATAAAAAATAAAAAAATGTATAAAGATATAAAAAAGTTAAAAGTTAAAAAAAATATGATAAATATATAACTAAAATTTAATATTAGAAAATACATATATGATTTAAAAAAATGAAACACAAATATTGAGGTCTTAATTTATTATTTATTAAAATAAATTTTATTTGTCTAATATGTATAACTACATAGTATAAATTAAGAAAATAATTTTTAAGCTAGAATATATTGCTAATTTTGTTATTTGTTTTTATTTTTTTCATTCTTTAAAGTTTGGAATACTAATTAAATCCATAAGTTTTTAAAGTTAGCGCAAAGATCACTTAAAAGTTAAGTATGATGTTAGTCTAGCAGAATATTAAGCGTATAATGGAGATTTTATTAAGTTTGACACTAAATTTTTGAAAAAAATGACTATTCGTAATTAACCGTATTCAAAATTTAAGGACCAGATATAATCATATAAAGCAAAAAATATATCTAAGACCAAACGCATAATTAAGTGATAGTTCAAAGATCAAATAATTATTTAATCATTTGATATTCTTTACAAGTTACTCTCCAAATGCGAAGAGCCTATTAACAAGCCAATTTGTGGTACAAATTACATCGAGCGCGTAGGCATTCCTTATTATAAGTGTCCAAAAATCCCTAAAATTTTCTAATAAATCCCTAAAATTAAGTAATTTCCTAAAAAATTGGTACGTTTTTCTCTCTTTCTCTCCCTTTCTCTCTATTCCGTCTCTCCCTCTCTCGATTCTATCGATTGCGTCTCTCTCTCTCTCACTACTAGAAAAAGGTTACATAGCGACTGACAAGTCACTCGCTATTCTCCTGTTAATTAGCGACTGACTCAGTCGCTAAAAGTTGGTCGCTATGGCCTAGTCTCTATTAGCGATCGCGGTCGCTAATAGCGACTGACTGGTCAAGGCGATCGCTATGTAGCGACGGCCATGTCAGTCGCTAATTTGTTATTTATTATATTTAATAATTATAATTATTATTTAATTATAATTAATTATTAATTATTAATTGTAATTTATTATTAATATTTAATTATAATTAATTATTAATATTTATTTATAATTAATATTAAATTTTAAATAAATATTATAATTACATAAATGAAGGAAAGATATTGTATCGATAGCAACGAATACAAATACATGAGAATTTATAATGAATTTATAATTATCAAAATGTAATAATTACAATGAATTTATATTTTAAATAAAAATACAGACAACTATCTAAAATAG
>JAOTQG010108033.1:0-12364 GCA_025631175.1 Iris virginica
TAAAAATCCCCCCCCCCCCCCCAAAAAAAAAAAAAAAAAAAGCTAAACCCTAAGAAATATGGCCTTCCCCTAGTGGTTGGAACTTAGGCTTAGTTGAGTTGTTGTAGATTAAAACAAATTTCGTAATGTAGTAAAGTTGATAGGAACCAAAGAACAAGCCAGTGGCAATGGCTATTAGGAGCTCGTCTTCCTTTAATATCACATAAGTATCTCCTGTTGTATTTAAAGTTTAAGTTTAAGGATGCCCGTTTTTAATTAAGGCGAGTCGATATGATAACTCCTCCTACTTCCCTATATATTTTTGTGTATCAGTGTTTCCACTGTATTGCATAATGAATAACCACATCAGAAAATGATGTGTATTCGTTATGAACCTCCACTATATACTGATTTCCAAGATATAAGCATCATCGAGACATGACCTTTTCTATTATCACTAAATCATTGTGGTGTGAAAGAAATATAAACCTTATTTGGTATTGTGTCTCAAGCTTTATTCGATTTCGTTGGAGCAAGTTTTCATTGTTGACAAAAGTATATATACAGGGAAACTGTGGCAGAGTACAGTGATCACATGAAAGCCCTTGCTCAGAAGCTTTTGGGCTTAATCTCTGAAAGTCTGGGCTTGCCATCTTGCTTCATTGAAGAGGCCATTGGTGAATTCCACCAGAACATCACAGTCAGTTATTACCCACCCTGCCCACAGCCAGAGCTCACCCTTGGTCTACAAGCCCACTCTGACATGGGTGCTATCACTCTTCTCATCCAAGACGATGTTGGGGGTCTTCAGGTCCTCAAGGACGATGAGTGGGTGACTGTTCGTCCTGTATCTGGGGCCATCCTTGTCATTTTGTCCGACCAAACGGAGGTATTGTTTCTTCCTGTAGCTTTAGCTCTGCTTGATTTGCTATTGAATTCAAAACTTCATAGACTTATTATATTATCGAAATTGAGGATTTTCTGCATGCTTTCTAATGAATTGTGAATATAATCTTTCAATTGCCCTTCATATTTCTGAAGCTTGATGGACTAATGGTTTAATAGCTTGCCAAATTTATATTATTGACTAAAATACCAATAAGTCTATTAGTGATGCTAGCCACAGTAGGGATCCGGCATATGATTCATGATTGTTCTGTGGATAGATTACTGTATAGTGTCGTTGTCTATAGTTAAATTGTTAGAACTGGAAGATTGTATTTCGAGAAAAAGTCATACCAGTCTGCCAAAAGATATATATAAAAGGATCTAGTACATTCAGAAGGGGGGGGGGGGGGTTAATTAGCTAAAGAAGGCTGATATGATTCTACACTTTATACTAAATTACATAAAAGTTGGCTGCGGAAGATGTACGCACTTGCCCGTCTTCAGTTTCTTTTTCAGTTTTTTTTCTTTCAAGTACATGGAGTTCGAAGTTCTTACAAAGCTTGCACTCAAACTTTTAAAGGATTATTGAGTTACCAATTTTTGTTGGTAGGAGAGCACTCAATATATATTATGCTAACACTCCCCACATGTGTGAAATGCCAACACGAGTCCTCTTGTGTAATTCACCTACATTGGAAGAGTTAAACAAAGATGGCATGTGTCACTAAGGGCATCACAAACCGAAAAGCATGCCATTGTGTGGACTTGTACTAATGTTGGTCATAATTTTCAGACTGTCTAACTTAATTAATTACCTTTTTAGAGGAGTAGTCTAATATATGATGTTACGCCATACAAAAAGCACCATGATAAGTTGCTACCTCTTCTAAAAGTTTAAGTTGTATATCAAGCTTCATACGTGCTCCCTATGATTCAAGAATTCCATTTTAAAAGCTTTCGCTCTCGGAAGTAAAATTAAAGATTTGTGTTCGCCTGAGTTATAATGTCCTCTATTCAAAGGTCCAAAACTTTCCTTCTCGGAAGTAAAATGAAATATTTGTGTTCACCTGAGTTATAATGTCCTTTCTGCAAAGGTCCATACCCTCTGCACGTACCTTTCGGGCCACAATTTGGTGTGGAACAGCTATCATTCTGTCCCAGCTTATTTTTCAGCCCTTATTGGTCCGCTTAAGGGCCCATTCCATATCAGATGAAGAAGTGTCAGGTATGCACTGAAATGTTGTAGCAGTTTTGGAAGAAAAGGCCAAGGGTGAGACTTGAACCCAAATCGCTTGTAAAGTAAGCCTCCTTAACCTTAACGATTGAGTCAACATGACTTCAATTCGTAGAATAGCCTACAAAAATAAAATAAAATAAAATACATGTATATGTATGGATTAGCACTAGTTGTAGGAGTTTAGCATTCTTCTCATTTTCATTTTTTCAAGATGTCCTCATCATTTATTTTTTTAAATATTTATTTGAAAAGGTAAAAGTTCTAAACCATGTATTTAAAAATTATTTATGCATTTGATGCATGTGAAAAGTAAACTTGCAATGATTGAAACATTGATTAGGGTAATGATTGAGATGATTATTGATTCTCTAGCATATTTTTCTATACACGATTTTGACACTTTTATCCCTCCAAACAAATATTAAAAAAATAAAAGGTGAGGACATCGTCTGAATCGCTGCCCTCATCAATGCTAACCTCTTACGACTAGTGGAAATATTACTTAATCCCGTATATATATGTATAGATTGGACTTTAAACTACACAATTTCTCCAAGGTAAAGTAGATGTATCATATTTCCCTAATAGTTACCAAATTGTTAAACTATTGAAAACTTTTATACAAGAATATTATTTTGCGTGTTTCTTTAGTCAATTAATTCAGGGCTTTCTAGAAAATGAAAAATAATCATATGGTTGAGATAATTCAAGTGAATAATTCAACGTAAAATATAGTAGAGAAAATGAGAGGGAACCGCCAAAGATGGTTTGGACATGTAACATGTAGGTCCTTTCGGCTTTAGTGCTGCTCTTAGGAAGCGTGATGATACTACTCTAAATCAACCTAAGTCTAGGGGTAGGCCAAATCGGCAATATGAAAAGACATGAAAGAGTATGGGTTGTATGGTTATTAGATATTGGATCGCGTGTAATAACGAAAAAAGGTTTATGTAGTCGATCCCAATTGATTGGGGCTAAGACTTTGTTGTTGCTGATAGTTCACTTACTATTTTTCTACCTCACTCTAGGTTAATCATGAGTTTCACAAAAAATTATTTAAAAGTGTAGTTAACCCAAAATTGTATGCCGATGCTCATTTCGTACTGATGACTTAAGGGTCTTTGCAAGGAAACACAATGAGAGGAAAGAGACCACAAAAGTCTCTTGGCGCAACAGTCTTCTCAAATACCCTGTGTTTGATTGTGATGAGAAGTTTGCTCTCACAACGAACTTCTTAAGGTTAGCCACCTTATCAGTTTGGTAGTTTTCCAAATAACTGATTATGCAGTCTGCTGAAGTAGTCAAATGTGTATCTATTGAAATCTAAATACAATTCTTTATATGGGAATCCTACGAGGGTGTAAGTAAGTAGTTCATGAATACGGAATATGCACTTGTTAGTGCCAACGTGTTCTATGTCGTTGAAACAATCCAAAAGATTGTTGCACATACTTGCTCAGAAAAGGATTAATCAACACTGATATGCCCTCGCGTATTAATGCCAAGTTTCAAGTTTCAAGATCGCTCTTGTAGTTCTCAAAAGAGGTCGTCGATTTAGATCGCGATAATGATTAGAAGAAGGAAATCACATGTGAAACTGAAACTTGAGGATATTGAGAAATCTATCTCCGATTGTAGGTAGTTTGATGATATACTGGGAGTTGAATTGTTTCCTATGGGTTGAACAAAATGTGAAATGTCATATATGCCTATTAAGGATAGAGCAAAACCATCATAAGATGTCATTGGTTATCAGGTCTTCGTAATAGACCCATATCATCGCGTAAACGCTTGTGAAGAAGTGCGAATGCATAAAGTCCATTACTTATGTACAATACGCACATCATCGTTATACTTGATTAATGCACTTTAACCTGAACCAATTAGAGACATAAAATTACTATCGAAATATAGTTTTGTGGCAACACGCCACCGTTAAAATGGTGTTAAGTTTCTACTCCTTTTTGAGGGAGTATGGAAATGAGCTTGTTTAAATTCCTATGTATTTCTGAAGGATAACTTGTGGAATCCAGTTAGAGTTTGATTCTTTAATGGTTATGGTTTCACCATCGGAATGCTCTTGTCTCTTGTAAGTCTATGAGATAGATCACGCTCAGCATCTCACTAGGTCATGCTTATAGCAGAGATCTTCACAATATAATTTGTGAATGGTTACGGCCAAAAGTCGAGTTATACATTACTTATGTTTCTGTGAGTTGTTTACCACAGATGATCCTACGATGAGGATATGTGTAGCTTGTTTTGAGCAAACAAAGCGCGCTTGATATAATGTGATGATGATAGACATGGCTATTTTCTCTAATCAGCATTAGTGAGATATGGATGGACTAAAGTTCTTTATCCAGTCGTTTGAAGCTTTTAAGCTCTCCTCCCTTTTGCTTGAGGGGGAGTTGATTTGAATGGAGCATTCTATCGGTGTTTCGTATCTCGAAGATACCCGCTAAGTGTCGGCAGATACTCGCGGCTCATGCGAATCTAAAGGAGAATGTGTCATTGCATGTTCCGTATCTTGAAGATACTCATGAGCTATCCGAGAGATTACTCACGAGCTATCCGAGATATTATTCATAACCTACGTTTTACTCTTTCCCTTTCGATCGGTGTTTATTTTTTCCATTGGGTTTTCGTTATCTGGCAAGGTTTTTTAACGAGGCAACATAATGCTGATTGAAAATATTGTACGTTCCCTATCCGAAGTTATTTTTTCCACGGGATTTTTACTTGGAAGATATTGAAATATCCAAATTGAGAGTGTTGTAAAGCACATGTTATTCCTAAATAGAGTAGGATTCTAATTAATTTAGTTTTCTTGTATGAAAAGGAGTTTCCTAGTATATAATAGATGAGACTCCCATATTGAGATACGTAAATAAAATTTCTCCCTTTCTCTCTAAACTCTCTATCTCTCTTTCATATTGTTTTTTACTTTATTGTTCGATTGCTCTCCTATTGTTCGTTGGCCAAAGAATATACAACAAAGAGGTATATAAAAATATATAGAAAATATGATGGGTTTATATGAAAATATGGATATACATTAGATATCGTTTTGGTTTGAGGTGTCGAACCATAAACCAAATCGAATCGTGCAGTTTGAAAATTCTCGAACTGTAATCGAGCCGTCGTTGATCGAAACCAAACCATAGCCAAACCGAACCGTGCGGTTTGAAAATTTCTCCAACCGTAATCCAACAGTCTTTGACCGAAATCGAACTCATCGGTTTGGTTCGGTCCGATCGATTAGCGGTTTGGGCTTATATCTATAGTACTGATGCGTTTTGTCCAACTGCCAAAGTGTGTTTGGTGGTACAAAAAATATAGTAGCTATGGTGTCCACAATTTCTTCATGGATGCGGATGTAATTTGTTTGTGTCCATAAATTTGTTTCTATTTAATATATTCAAAGGACTCTTCTTAAAATTTTATTCTTATTGAAGTAAAATTTGGAGGAGCGGGGCACTAATATTTAATTTTATGTTTTTTATGCTAACAGAAAAATTACTAATTCATTACATGGTAAAAGTATGGACTGCCAATATGTCTTAACTTTTACTGGTAGTAGTAGTGCTGCTTATTAGCCATCTCTCTCTCTCTCACACGACCACATCCCCCCACTACACACACACACACACTAGAATCATGGTCCATTGAGCAGCAATTTTGCAAGTTTAAAGAAGAAAAGGACAAGGAATTTTCACCGTAGTGGACAAATGAACTCCTTCAAATTTGGAACAAACAAATGATTTGTGTTAGCACAGTGGGGAATCAATTATGTTCTGCTGGTCCCTAGTAGAATGCCAAGTTGGTATCAATGTAAGAATTTTTCGTTAGTCTGCCTTCCACTTTGGGTATTTGCTATTTTGTGGCATCTCCCTTAAGCTAGCAGCAGATCATCTAAAATAATCAGGGCACAGCCTCTTTGAATTCCCCTTGAACGACTTTAACAGAACATGTGTATATATATGATAGAGAATGACTAGATCCTTGATCAACTATAATGTGAATCATATAGTATTTTGAGTGCCAGCTATTTGAACAATGTTCTGGATGTACAACTTAATAATAATAGCATATTTTCCCCAATCTACCTTGATCTCAATCAATGAATACTCCTTGTAGATTGTTAGCTTCAAACTCAATTTTAGCGACTCAAAAAGTATTATCATTATATAGGTCTCAAGTTTACCATTTTAGCATTTTGAATTTATCACAAGTGTAACCTCTCTCAAATTTTGGTCCCAAATTTAACCAAATATTGAACAATTTAAGTAACTTCTGCTCGGGTGAGAAATCATCACAGAGCGTGGTAGATGATCTTTTTCATCTACTTAGTATGTGGCCGTTGATATTTGCTGAGTCTCAGAGTTCATATCATCTGACATGGCCTTCTGACTGCAGATTATAACCAATGGCACCTATAGGAGTTCACAACACAGGGCCATTACCAATTCCAAGAGAGCAAGGCTTTCGGTTGCCACATTCCATGACCCTGCAAAGACAAGACGTATATCCCCAGCTTTTGAACCTCCCCAATATCGTCAAGTGATCTATGGGGACTATGTTGCATCATGGTATACTAAGGGTCCTGATGGGAGACGGAATATCGATGCCTTGCGAATTTAATGTTTGATTGAGTCCCCGTATATTACCGGGATTGAGATTGAGCAATAAAACATAGTCCATGTTAATACTTCCATATGCAAATGTCATCTTACATGTACAAATAACAAATGTCAATACAATTAATGAAATATACTTTAGTTTGTTTTTCAGTTTACTTTGTCATAGGAAACTCTTGCAATGTCCTTGGGTAAAATCCAATGCCCTGTGTTGAGGTTTGTCCAATTTTAAGTGCCCTGCCCGGTGGTTTGGTCAAATTCAATGCCTTCCCTCAGCTACATAATTCGATGTAGTTCGATTAGTCGAACTAGATGGTTGCGGTGAAATGACTATTTTGCACCAAAAATGCAGAAGGCATTTGAGTACGTGATTATAACTATATAGTGACCTTTTTTTCTTCCATTTTATTTATAATTGCCAATCAATTCACACATATGTTTGTCATAGCGTGCGAAACTCGGGGCTTTTTTCTCGTTGATCTCGGTTCGCTTCGCATAGTAAGTATATTAAATAGGCTCCACGGCATATATCACGTTGGTAAAGGGGGAAGCGGATATAACTTAGGACGTTAGTGTGCGGGGTACAATTCCCCGTAAGGCGAAATTGACTCTGTTACAAGCTGACATAACGATTTAGAGTCGTGGGCCTATTCACTAGCTCTCCACCTTAACTCTTGAGATGCACATCGTGCGATTTACCTCCTCCACGTCGATTCAAGATAGGATCGATGGAGGACTCTCGAAGTTCATTTTTTTTTTATATTAAATAAATTAAACCAAAAAAAACTTATTATAAGGAAGTTATAGTAAACACCCCCATGGTTTCACTATTTTGTCAGATCACCCCCTTTTACTAATTTGCCCAACATAAAATCATCTCAAACTATTCAATTTTGGCAAATTACACATTTCCATCCAAATCAATTCAAATGCATAATGGAATTCGTCAATAATAAGAAGGAACTGGTGCATTAATATACTTTGTGGACCAAATACCCTTCAGACGAAATCATTACAATTAAAGAAAAAAAAAAAAAATACTCCCTTTGTTTCAATTTATGAGTCCTTTGGTCTTAGAAAAGAAATTGACTTTAAGATTGAGTATATAGAAAGGCTAGGTAGGCTATTATGCTTTGTTTTAGGTTTAAAAAAGGAAACTTTTGAAAGTTGGACGCTTCTTTTGGAACAGTCAAAAATATAGAATATAGTACACTTATTGAGGGAGTAATAGAAAGAAGGGAAAATTAAAAGAGTTACTTAGGTGCTGTTTGTTTATTTTATGTGCTGAATGCTAAAGTTTAGAAATAAATTTAAATATGTTTGAACAATTAAGAAGTAGTATCTGAAAGTTGAAAGCTGAATCAGTAAAACTGTTTGGTTACTCATATGAATGAATTGTCTGAATGAATTATCTATTGTCCATTTTAATCATCTCGTAGAGGTTATTTGTTGTTTATAATTGCCGAAAGAAATAGGAAAATTGTTACATTATGAATTTAGACTTATAAAACAAACAAAATTATAACATATTTATTATGTAGATTAAATTTATTATTAGTATTTACCTAATTATTTTTATATAGCTACTTAATTATTCGTTACCTTTGTCCTTAATTTTAATCTAATTTAGTATTGATATTATTATTTGATATATATTTATTATATTTTAGATTCTAATTTTTTTTTAATGATTACCAAATAAGTTATTAATCATATTTTAAAGGATGCATGATGTTTCATTTATTTTATTGATACATTTCATATTTTTATCTAACTTTAAAAAAAGTATAAGAAAAAAGTTCTATAATAGAAAAAAAATTATATGAACAAATTTTCGAATAAAAAGAAAATTATAAGAATAAAATAGTAGAATAAAAAAGTAATTTTAGTTGATACATATAAAACACAAATATAATCCCATTTTATTTTAATTTTATGCATAAGAACCCAAAATTGTTATATATTGCTTTAAAAATTCAAAATTTTATTGAAATTAAGTTTAACATTTAAAATTTTAAAAACTTAAATTTATTTTACATTATATTAAATTAACTGTACAAAGAAAAAAAATTAAATATTTTTTTATAGGTATAAAATTGTCCAAGAGATGTTTCAGATGTAGGTCTTAACTAATGAGTTTTAGTTTTAAAGTTGATTGGTTAAGACACTTTAAGCTACTTTTAGATCTAAAAGAGAAAAATTACCAAACAGTTTAATTTTTGTCGTCTAATAAAATTACATAAAATACCCTTTCAGATGTTAATTAAG
The DNA here is from genome assembly GCA_025631175.1 of Iris virginica. NCBI lineage: Eukaryota > Viridiplantae > Streptophyta > Magnoliopsida > Asparagales > Iridaceae > Iris > Iris virginica. The sequence goes on from JAOTQG010108033.1 coordinate 9,013, forward strand.
CTCAAACAAACATCGTCAAACAAACAAACATTATCTTACATGGAGCCTATTTTGTGAGACTTCACCTCCCTCAAAAAGTTCGTTAAAGGCCATCTATTTTTCCAAACGATTTTGTTCAAAATGACCAAATTGCCCTCAACCAAAAAAAATTAATAAACTTTTTATTATTTTTGAATAATCATTCCCTCCCTTAATATCCGGTCAGTTTTCCCGACTCCAATCAAACCATCTCCGACCAATTTTGCCGGCCAAACAAAATACAAATTCCATTAAAATTCTTTAAAAATTCCATAAAATTCGAAAATCAAGCCAATGACAAAATCACTAGAACTACACCAGCAAAATCAGTAGAACCAATGATAGAAATCATAAAAGAAAGTCAACAATTTTTCAACCCAGAAATCAACAACCAAAAATCAAAAGAGATGCACTGAAAAATCAAAGTCAGATCGTAAAATCACAAAGAATTCGGATGTATCACCTAAGAAGGGGGGAGAAGATATATATATATATTTAGAGAGAGAGAGAGAGATTTTTGTGGCTGTTGAGTTGAGTAGCGTCGCGGTTGTACTACCTCGTGGTCGGGTTCAATCCACTGGCTTGTGCCCAGATCTGGAGAAGAGGATTAGGATGAAGAGCAATAGCAGCTTGTGCCGGAAATGGAAGCAGTTGCATGTCGGGTTCAATCCACTGACTGGGTCATGACTCCTTGGATCTGGTCACAGTCTAACTTCTTCACCGTCACCAGAGCCTTCTTGCTGCTGTACACTCCCAATTCTTACTGCTATCGCTGGAGCCTTCGAATATGCTTTCATCCAATGAGTGAAATTACCTTGTCGATTTAGGGGGAGAGAGAGAAAGAGAATGGAGAGACATAAATAGTTTAAGGGAGAACTGGGAAATGGGGTCTAGTTCTCGGATGGTGGGTTTTGCTTTTTCTTTTCTTCCTACGGACCAGGGAAGAAGAAGTACGGGTAGCAGATCTTTTTATTTGGGGGTATAAACATTTAGTTCTTTTTAAAAGGGTATAATGGGTGGTGGTGTTTAGTGTTTGGTAGTGGTGGTGTTGTTGTTGGATGGGTGGTGGTGGTGGTGTTTGATAATAACGGGGCTGGTGTTTGATGGTGCTGTTTGACAATAATGATGGTGGTGTTTGATGGGTGGTGGCTGAACTTGGGGGCATAGATGTCTTTTTCTTAAAGAAGGATATAATAGTTTTAACATTATGTTTTATTTTTTATTTCACAAAGTTTCTTTCATATTGGTCTTTTACAGTGGATGAACACTAACCGAATTAACATCAAGAAGATGAAATCTCACAAAATTAAGTACACGGGGCTCCTTCTAAAAATTCGATAACCATACGGAGGTTCCTACAAATTTTTCGTGGAAAGAAATCCTAGGCCGGTTTATCTTGATGTGTTCAATTGTTCATGCTTTTGTTTCTTTTTATTTTTAACATTCAAAAGCATCGGTTCCTTAGAAATCCAAAAATGTATACAATAATCTATAATCTCCTCAAGTGCCATCTTCAAATCACAACATTGTTGCATCCATTGAAACCCTCAAAGCCCCCAAAATCTCGAATTTACCATTCTTCCGCCTATCACACCTTTGATTCAACAGTCAAATCTCGTCATCGATCTCCTCATTGTTCCCTATGCCTTGAATTTCAAGTGGTTCATCCCTTCTATCTTTGTTTCCCACCATGCAATCAAGGATAGGTAGATAATGTAATAGGTCTAGGCTCATGGCTATTGAATTTAATTATATCTTATATATATTTTCATGCTTGTAACCCTAAATGGATCTCATATGATTTATCATTATTCTTCATGATAATCAGAGCCAAAGTTATCAAAATCCTAGATTTTTTCTCGTCGACCATCTAATGGCGGCACCTTCTTCCTCTTCCTTCTTCCTCGATGATGAATCCTAGGCCAATCTTCCCTTCGGTCTAAAGCTTTTTCACCGTCATCTTCATATTCTTGTTCATAATAAACTCAATGACAAAGATTTTTGCCTCCTGGCAAGTCAATGTCTCCACCGCCGCTAGTGCCAATCATCTTTTTTCTTTCTTTGATGGCTCCACCATTGCACAACCATCACAACTTTCGGCTAAAGAAAAGGATCTCATTGGTCAAATGACTCAAATCAATAAAAATCCCGAGTTTGGTTGATTCACAACTTCGTGCATGCCTTCTTGTTGTTATTACTCCTGGCATTCAAGACACATGTCCGCCATCTTCGCACAACCGTCGACATATAGCCTGCTCTGTCTGTTCAATATTGCGGCACATTTGCATCTTGGATTCTTAATCTTAAGGACTGTCTCTTTAATCTTCATAAAGGATCTTCCTCGATTTAAACCTACCTTGTTAATGTGCATTCTATTATTTTCGACCTTGATCTTGCAGCAGAACCAATATCTGATCGCGAAGTTTAGTCAGAGCAACCTATGTGGTCTTCCACCCGAGTATATTGCCTTCAAGCAATTTGTCTGAATGTGTCCAACCATGCTCACACTTGCTGAATTTTCCTCGCTTCTACTCTCCGAGGAACTTAATCTTCAGCTTGAAAATTCTCTTTCACTAGTGGACTTGAAGCCCGCAGATATTCATCAGATTCTAGATACTTCTCTTGGTCGTGGGCATGGTCATGAAAAATTTAATCGCGGTAGTCGCAGTGCAACATGGTCGAATCGCTCTCCTTCTGGTCGATCCTCTTCTGCTGGTGAAGCTGATTGCAATAATTCTTGCTGACCATCAATCAATTGTCAAATCTACAAAAAGTCAGGTCATAGCGCTTGGATGCGCTTGTATCGTTTTGATGAACAAATACCTCCACCAATATATATCATCTTCTCCATCGACATATAAAACACCCGCTTGTGCCCTCGCGATTAATGATTTAAATTAATTTAAGTTTTTTGGATGAAACGTGTCATCGGAGGTGTGTGATGAGGATTTTGGCGTGTTGAATTTCTCTTAGTAACTACTCAAGTTTTTAGAGAAATTGAGAATCGCCACCTTCGTTTCTTAACTTCGCAAGCACAAGCCTTTGATGTGTAGAATTTCTAGGTTTGGATGCTAAGTTATGAATTGGGAAGAACCGAATCACCCAATTTTTCCTATTCATCATTTATTGCATCTTAAAGCATGTATTCATCATTTATTGCATCTTAATGGTTGGTCAAGGTTCAAGAAAGTTCCAAAGTGAACATGATCTATTCATCATTTATTGCATCTTAAAGCACGTAAGCAAGTAAGAATATAAACAGGGTAATTTGCGCCGCCCCCCCTTGAGGTTTGGCCAAATTCGTTTGCCCCCCCTCACGTTTGGCATTAATCAA
>JAOTQG010108066.1:0-12360 GCA_025631175.1 Iris virginica
AGAGAGAGAGAGAGAGAGAGAGAGAGAGAGAGAGAGAGAGAGAGAGAGAGAGAGAGAGAGAGAGAGAGAGAGAGAGGCTTATTTTCACTTGAAACCAGTTGGTGGACCAAAACAAGAAGACAACATGATCTGAACAACCTAAAATACTATTCACTTAAGAACAATTGGTGGAAGATTACAAGAATACAACATGATTTGAACAACCTAAACTACATTGTACAGATGCATGATCTAGTGCTTGCACATGCACTCGGGCACTGGAAAGGCAATCACATCTCGCTCTCTCCTGTTAAGCATTGCCTCGGGTTGCCCCTGAGATCTCATGTGCATCTCCCTCAAGATTCTGCCAACTTCAGCATCTGAAACAGAAGACTCTTCAAACAAGCGAATTATCATCCTCTTGTTCGGTGTTATGTATTTTCTGTGTCCCACATATGCTCGATGACCCTGCAAAAGGAAGTCGCTGAGTTCATCATAACATTGCTGGCTTCACTGAGATATCAAAAGAGAGGAAATCTTACCTGCAGCGCTTTAGCCATGTTACCACCATGAGAAGGCAGAAATACATTGCTGCTCAGTGAAACAATGTAATCAATGGCTGCTAAAACAGAAGACCTGTTTGTAAATGGTTTAAGTTCCCCATCTTTTGCTAACATTTCCTTTGTGACTAAGTTTGGAAACTTGGCTTCTAAAGCTTGCAGGGCCTTACTACCCCCAAATGGCTCTCCTCCAGCAAAATATAATCGTGCATTCCCAGGTGCTCCTAAACCTTTAAGAAGTCTGCACCGAGCTCCAAAATAAGAATTTGCTAGCACATTTTTTTTAAAAAAAAGAAGTTAAATATTATCAAAAAGAAGATAACTCAAAAGGAGCTTATCAAGAGTTACCTAGCCACTTCTAATGCATTGAGAGGGCAAAGTCCAGCAAGCCTTCGCTGAATGGGGCTCATATTCAGCTTCCCGGTGAGGAATTCAGGGTGAGAGTCCCTATCCCTTGTAATGATATTGTCATATTCAGGGCCTAAGCCAGTGAGACAGCCTGTTCTCATCCACACATCCTTCTCTAACCTGAGATGGACGCCTATATATTGGCCTTCGATCCACATTCTTCTAGCAATTCGATTACCAAGCTCTCTAATTGGTGCTGCAAATCTCAGCGCATGAAAAGCTACCTGTAACATCAAATTTCTGGAAAATCAGAGTGCAGTTTTTCATCAGTCGTAGTGTGGGGTAACAGTGAAATTCATCATACCTTACACCGAAGCTTTTGAAGGTCTGGGGTAAGGTTCTTGGAGAGCTTGGAATCTAACCCTTTTAATACAAGAAGACCTTCTTCATTTAGCTGCATTAACCATAAATCAGATTTATGTTAAAACAGAAACATTAAAACTGTGAATGAGGGTAATATGTTAGACTAAAAGGAAATTCCGGATGTTTTCTCACTTGCTTCAAGAATCTGGCACGAATCCAAGTTGCAGAGATATCGGAGGGAAGTTGAGTTTCAACGGACTGCCTTGAAACCAAATGTGTAGATGGTAGGGATGATACAACTCGAATGTCAGCTTTTAAAGTCTTCTTGAAATGTTCAACATCAAAAATTTCTGAAAATTCGCTGCAACATCATTTGTGAAAATATTAATGTCAGTCCAAATGGATCCAAATCTAATTGTAAACAACTGTCAAATTAAGATTCCAAATACCTTTCGTCTTCCCAAACGCGATTAACCTGCAAAACAGGCACAACCAAAGCAGCTTCAAGAATCCTCGCGATAACAACAGCATCAACAATCTGATTCCTCTGTTGATTCAAACCCCCAGAAACCACCACCACCAAAAACCTCTTCTTCTCTTGCGAAATCTTGGCCGATGCTTTCCTGTACATTATACTGAAATCCAAGCACGGCTTAAACCCTAAGCCATCATCGGCCATCGGTTGCTCCCAGAAATCTCTCTCCTCCTTGGACAGATTTCCGACCACCCTATGAAGCGGCAACGGCACCATCGCGCTGTGAGAAAGTGTCGGCTCATCGTCTTCAGCAGTAGCGTCCGAAAGAATTGATGACATCGATGCTAAAAGCAGGGGAGTTGGTGCGGATGAAGGAGAGATCATCGAACAGGTTGACCGATTGTTGAAGGGTACGAAGCTTAGGATCGAAAATACTAGGAGAGTGGAGAAAACGAGGAGAGAGAAAGAGAAGAGAAGGAGGGTTGGGGGCGAATTATAGAGAAGAGAATTAGGAGGGGTTCTTGAGTTTTTCTTGGGAGAATAGAGTGGAGAGAGAGAAAGTAAGTGAGAGACGAGTGAAGAAGGGTTTTGGGATTTGACTGATGGGTTCTTGATTGTTTTCATTGCCGCCATTGATGAAAGCTTTTCTTGATATTTCTCTGCAACTTCAATGGCGGTATTAGTAACTGTTTTCTATGAAGGGAATAACAGAATCTGGTACTACTAGCAGTTTTAGCATGAATGACTATTTAACCCTCTCATCATCTGCCTTATAATCGAGTTGTGAGTGAGGGTACTCTCGTCACAATGTAGATTCTGTTTATTTGGCGGGAAAACACTCAACGACCAATTGACCGGGGTCGAATTTGTGTCGAATCCAGTTATCAGCATCTAGAATGCAATTAACATGCGTCCAAACAGGGGACGTACAGAAACTCGGGGTACTATTATTAAAAAAAATCGTACATCCATGGAGCGCGATTTATGCAAGGGTATTAAATGCAAAATTTAGGTTTTGGACTGTAGCTCCGATCAACCTAGCTCAAAGCCAAAGCGTTACGCCCGGAAAGAAAAACAATAGAAATTGGAGCCAAGGTATTCGTCTTAGGGTTTTGAGGGGGAGGGAGTAATTAATTAATTAAATGGCGAAGGACGTAGCAAACGATGCGAGCTCAGTCGCCGGCGATCTCGTCGACTTCTTGAACGCTTCTCCCACCGCCTTCCACGCCGTTGGTTTGCATCACCCCCGCTTTCTCTATATTGCGATCTATTAATCGGAAAAAGAAACATATATGATTCTCGTTTTCATAATATATATATATATATATATTTGTCGAATTGGAGTTATAAACACTTGAAAGCAATTAGTTTAGCTCAGTCAATCAGCTACGAACTGTTCAGCAATTTTAATTTGGTGTTTTCTCCGAGATTATGTACTCCCCCCCTCCTTTATGTTCAAAAAGTCCATTTGAAACAATTTTTTTTTCTAAATTCAACTTGATTATTCCTCAACACGTCATTTTTGCAAGATTATAAAACTTGCAACTCATGGTATTTTAGAAGTAGCGTGTGATGATTGATTTGTTATTACCTAAAATGTACCCCCTCGACTAGAATGAGTGTTAATATTCCAAAAGTTAACCCCTTTTTAGTAGTTTGGTCCGATAAAGGTATTCTGAAACTATAGTAAGAATATTATAACTTCTGTTCCATAATTTTTTTTTTTCAAATTTGACTCATTTTGGAACGGAGGGAGTAGTAAAGTATGATTCTATTGGAATTGAGGTAGCATGTATCGGATATTGTTTTCATGCGGCTTCTTTGTTGTTATTGTTGTTTGCCTGAAATTTTGCTTCATATTATATTTTATGTTTTTTTTTTGCTCTTTCTTTATTTTTTCAGATGAGGCAAAGAAGCGATTGAAAGGTGCTGGATATGAGCAAGTTTTGGAGAGAGAAGATTGGAAGTTACAGGCTGGAAAGAAGTATTTCTTCACTCGGAATCACTCCACTATTGTTGCTTTCGCCATTGGCAGAAAGTATGACCTATGATTTTTTTTCCTTCTTTTTCTTTTTTGGATAATCTATATCATTTGCATTGCTTAATTAGCTGCAGTGAAAATTAAAGAATTTAAAAGAAAACAGTTACTATTTGCGCTTCAGCAAATTGCAATTTGCAAGCAAGTGCATGCTTGTTTGTTTTGTTTTACTGTCAGCTAACGTATTTGATAGAAACGTCCATGTCTGGGATCTCTCCATAACTATATTCCCTCCATTCCCTCAATGTAGCATTGTATGATTGGTTGATCGTCATGTGACTTTCATGTTTAATGTGAGCAAGCACCGAGCGGTGCATTTATGAAGAAGAGTCAAGGCTGAGAGTCCCCTAATCTCCCAGTGAACAATAGTGATAACTTGATATGTACTGTACAGATTCTGCCTTTACCAAATTGAGAGGATGAGGATCTATATGACATAAGGAGGATTTATGTTTAATTTAGCTTAGCACTTTTTAGACCTATCCTTATTATGCATTATGTACATCCATATATGTATTATACGCGGATAGTTTCTGTTTTATTGTTCAGATATGTTGCCGGAAATGGATTTCACATAGTAGGTGCCCATACTGACAGTCCCTGTCTTAAGTTAAAGCCCGTTTCGAAGGTAATCCCATATAAATTCAATGATTTCCTTAATATTGTATTGAATTACGTTGTTTCCTTCAAAACTGGAATCTTGATGTGAAATCTCTTTTTCTTTAGTTATCCAAATGTGGATACTTGGAAGTTGGTGTTCAGACATATGGAGGTGGTTTATGGCATACATGGTTTGACCGTGACCTAACTGTCGCTGGACGATTGATTATAAGAGAAGGGAAAGGTGATTCTGCGTCCTACTCTCATCAGCTTGTAAGGCTCGAGGATCCCATAATGAGAATCCCAACTCTAGCAATTCACCTGGATAGGTATTCTATATTAAACAAAAGTGTTTACTTCTTGAGACTATGTTCCTGGTTTTGGAGATTCAGTTTAGTTTGGTGCTCAAGTAGCTGTGGGCCTTTGGCATTTCATTGGACAGGGGAGTCAATGATGGATTTAAGGTGAATACACAGACTCAACTTGCTCCAGTGTTGGCCACATCAGTCAAGGTAATTGTAATCTTGTAAATAGTTCATGTACTCTTAGACAGGAATAGTCTTGATCAATGAAAGATGGAAACAGTGTAATTAGACATATGATGGGTTTGCTTTAGTGATACAGATGTGTAATTATTGTGCCATAAGTAATGAAAGGCATGTGTAGATTATGTAGCTTGTTACGTACATATGCTAACTTTTTGTGGCAAAACTGAATAGGTATTATAAAACAGTGACAATTGATTGACAAGTTTTCAAATTGAATCAAGGTTTCAGGTAAATGTTAGCAATAACAGGTAAAACTGCCCCACCCACACCCATACCCATACCCATAACAATGTTACGTCTTGTGACTTTGGGGACAGTGAAGGTTCGAGGTATAACATAGAATGATATATGTGATATAGCAAGAATATAAGCAGAAGATTCCTAAAGAATGCACACACGAGCTTCAAATGTTAGTCCCGATTTCTTTTTAGCAAATCCAAGGATAGTAAATTAGGTGTGAAAAGTAGTTGACTTCGCCTAAAGACTGACTTGGAATGAAGATTTGTAAAATACATACCGGGAGGTCCTTTGGCCTGGAAAAAAAAAGGTACGCTTTTGCCCGAAAAAGAGTTTAAAGAATCTCTTGCCATCATCATATAAAACAGTCTGCAGCCCAGTTTTTCTATAGTCTTTGTTTTTATCATGGAGTGAAAGACGATTGAGTTTCAGCCAAATCTTCCATAGTTTAAAACTGGAAAATAAAATTACTGTTGCTATCAGCCCGTTTACCTTCTTATATGTGAATCCTTCTTTGTGCTTGATCACTGAACGGAGAGCAGGAATGTAGCTGTGGTGTAGGCCTGTCAAAATGGGTAAAATTGATCCACTCTAACCCGCTTTAACCTGCTTAACAGCCCAACCCAATTAAATCCATTTAATCACAATTTTGTGTCTTAGAATGTGTAAAAATATTTTTTAGTGCTAAAGAGTATCCAACATGTTAATTTGAGTTTAACTTAATCCATTTATTACACAGTTGAGTTGATCGGTTAATTAAATGAGTTATAGGTTAAGCTCATTACAACTTGTTACTTGTTGCATCCAACCCATTTAACCCAAATTGACAGGTTTAGTGTGGTGAAACCCCTTAATAGAAAGAAAGTTGCAATGTTAATGGCCATGGATATCTGCTGCGCTTTAGTCAGTCTTGTTAGCCTTCAGATAATTCGAAGGTACTCATATTTACTTTTTTGTTTCAATCAGGTTAAGAAACGCATCAAACTGCGTTCCCAGTTATAAAGTTATGAACTTCATGCAGACCCTATTCAGAAAAATTCCAAGCAGCTTTCATAAATCATAAGTAACATTTTTTGTTTTACTCAGTTTGTGAACTTCATGAATGTGTTCCTAGAAAAAAAATGTTATGAAACTTGCAACAAAATTTGCTCCCAAATGAAATAGTGAAATCACAAAAACTAAACTGATGCCACCTTGCGATCATGGTAATGTATTTACAGTCCGGTAGGATTACTGAATTTCTTGATTCCATTACACGATTCTGAACATTTTTGCTCAGAGTTGATCACTGAGGAAGATTTGTTGTGTAAAAATATCTACGACATCTGCATTGTAGACTTCTAGGTCCTTCAGACAAGAAATAAAACTCTCTATATGCAATATTGCAAACAACTGTTAGAAGAGAACCGGGAAGCTTGCTTTTCAAAATTAACATGTATAGAATCTGAAGGACAAAACATTGTAGAAGTTTCATCAAAAGCATACATGTGTATCACAATACAACAGTCAGCAGACTATTAGTTGCACAGTGATGGTGGATTTGAGCTGTTGGACAGTAGTGGGGATTGATAAGGTCTGGGATGCGACTAATAGCAGAAAATGTCGGAGGAAGAAGCCATTCTGAGTCAGATGGTTTAACTGGGAGGATACAGCAACTCCCAACCTTAAACCTAATCGTGGAACGAGCACAGGGAGCTGTCTTGAAGGGATTTAGGTCAATTTTTTACCAATGTAGACTTAGCTTATTAGTTCACTTGAAAGGGTAATTATTAATCGAAGTCGGGTAATTAATAATCTAAGAAAAGGTAATTTTGGCATACAGAAAAAACGTAACAGATAAACCAGACTAGTCAATTCATGGGGTGGCTGCGGTATCACATGAGGGACTATAATAAAGTGCACCACAGTTCGCGAGATTCATTTGAGAGGCTGCAAATTGGGATTAACATTGAGCTATCCATGAATGCTATGACAAGGACCAGCTCTGTGATACAGCATTGGTTTCAAGGAGGTGTGGATTTGGTTTATGTTTCTCCTTAAGGGCCTGATCATTCTTACTTCAGCATGTCATTCTCAATCGTCTCCATATTCATCTCTATGTTTCTGCCCTGCCTCTTTCTTGGGAATATTTCATGTATTGATTATTCTTCTCCATTTTGTTCTTGAATTGTTTTGTTGTAAGAGAACAAATCTCTTTTCACATGTGAATGAATTTTTCTCATCCACCTCATACTTTGGGCAGGCTGAGCTCAATAAACCAGTTTCCGACAACGGTGCTGTGGAACCTGGCAACAATAAACAAAAGCACCATTCTCTTCTTTTGCAGGTAAGAATGTATATACTGTCCCCTATTCGCTTGTATTAACCTATTGTCACTACTGTTACTAGAGTTCAAGTTGTTTGGCAACAGTTCAGATAGCCATTTGTTCATCATTGTGGGAGAATCACTGGCTTGAAATAAGATATTTTCGTTCCTCTAAGCTTGTGATGCTTTTTCCTCTTTTTCCAGCTTCTTGCAAGTAAGGCTGGATGTGAACCTGATGACATTTGCGATTTTGAGTTGCAAGCATGTGATACTCAACCAAGTATAATTGCTGGTGCCATGAAGGAGTTTATATTTTCCGGGAGACTTGATAATCTCTGTATGTCCTTTTGTTCATTAAAGGTAAGAGTTCCTTGTATCTAGGGAAATTGCTAATATGCGCACATATTATCTAAAACTGGAAATGTTTTGCATTGAAAATCAGCTAAAGTGTAATAAATAAATCAATGCTTAAATTTTGATTTGTTAGCATGACCCTATATATAATAGTAAAAGGCATCTGGATTCTATTGAACTCCCGACTAGAGCATAACTCCCTAATAAATGAGGCACACAAGCATCGCAAACTGAGGTAAAGCTTGTGCCGGTAGCTTTGAAGTGCAAAATTTAACTAAAGAACTCAACTTTGTAACACAAGGCCCAAAAGTGTGATTGACAGTACTTTACAATCTGTTATTGCTCTCATAACGGCGATTGTGAAAAAGCACGATATTTGCATTAATAAATTGTACTTGTAGATCGTATCGTGAGTAACTGCTGTAGGATTGTAGTTTATAATTGCACAACGTAATACTCTCTCTGAGATTGAGATGCATGTGCTGTATTACATAGTTGTATTTTTCGTTCTGTTCAAGTTAATGATTACTCTGCAATTCTGTTCCTCCCTAGTAAATTACGTTGTGCGTATTTCGGTTCAGCATCGTTATCTTAGTTTTGGCCTGCAGACACCCATAGAATTAGAGTTTCAAATCTCATGCATTAATGAGAATATATATCTCCTTGTCATTGAAGAAAACCATGTTTTTTTAGTGATTCAGAACCAATCATTTGGCCCGGAAACAATTACGCCTCGTAATTGTGACTAGTAAAGCATTGAAATGTTAATATGTAGGCGTTCCAAAAGGCTCAACCGTCTCCCTTCCCTTGCACCTCTAAACAAAGAACAAGGAAACAGCATAAACACATTATTTCTAGGAATGTTTCATTTGTACATAAAGAACTTTTGGGCATCTCCATCTTTGAAAATTTTATGGTAGCCTTTCTTCTTGTTTGGTACTGTGCTCTATGCTTTTGAATTTGGAAAAGGCCAAAGGTTTTTGTATTGCTGTCTCGACACTCTTATCAAAGATAAGTTCTCTGTCAGCCACTGTTTGTCTTTCTCTTCTGATATGGCCTCAATTTCAGGCATTGATAGATGCTACAGTTTCTGCAAGTAGTCTTGAGGATGAGATGGGTGTGAGAATGGTAGCATTGTTTGATCATGAAGAGGTTGGATCAAATTCAGCACAAGGTGCAGGATCTCCTGCCATGTTGGATGCTCTATCCCGAATCACAAGTTCTTTTGCCCCAGACTCCAAGGTAATTTAGTAGCTTCATGATTTTACTTTTGAATACTAGCTCTAGTTTGTAGTTGTCTTCTACAGTGTCATACCCAAATGCATCTCAAGTTTCACAGTTGTTGAAATTTATAGGAGAAATAGGAAAACATCCCTTTTTATGGAACATGTCACTTTAGAAATAAATCCGGATGTCTGTTGAAATGATTTCGGTTGTCTTTCTCTGCAGTAATGGTTTTTGAAAGTGAGCTTCTATGGAGCTTTATTGCATGTAGATATTACTTAAGGTCCGATCACGAGTACTATATACAATAATATTGAGTGAGATGGTACTGATCACCATATGAATATGAGATGATATGAGTTTATGAAATAAAAGACAAAATTGCCCCCATGATGTGAAATATTTGAATGTGATATGAAAGGTTTGAATGTGAGGAGAGAATTGAGGAAAGAGGAGAGAGAATGTGATGTGAAAGGTTTGAATTGAATTGTGAGGGTGAATAGGTATATGAGTAATAGATGGAAACTGTTTGATATTGATATATGATATTTGATGATATTTGGGTGTGATATTGGAGATATATGTGATATGTATGATGTAAGTGATATTATAAGATATGAAAATGTTGGATTCGTGATCTGGCCCTTATTGTCTACCCTTGTCTACCAGAGTGATGGCCAAGGGTTTCTCCTTTCTGTCTGACCTTTTACCTTGGTGGATGCAGAGATCCTTTATTGAGATAGTACATGAATTTATATACGAATATAAGGATTGCTTTACAATATATTACATGGACATGGGAAGAAAGACCAAAATCCCTTTGATATTAAGTACTTCCCTGGCCCCATTTGAGTGGCAGGAACTTGGGAAAAAAAAGGGTGGTATATCCTTGGCCATGCTGGGAATTTGAGTTATTGGATAGCTCAGGGTTTTCCATCTCTAGTTTTCCCTCATTTATAATATTGTCAGAGAGGAATCTAGCAGAGTTTGTGGGTATGTACTGACATTTTCATACATTGGCACGACTCTGTTCAGTTATTGAAGAAGGCAATTCAGAGAAGTTTTGTTGTGTCTGCTGACATGGCACATGCTTTGCATCCGAATTATCCGGTATGTTGGTTCTGCAGTCTGATGCAAGTTGATATCCCTTCTGTATTCGCTAAATGTCCCCCCCCCCCCTCCCCCCGGCTAAATGGTTGTGTGGTGTCTCTCACAGGACAAACATGAAGAAAATCATCAACCCAAGATGCATAGTGGACTTGTCATAAAAAACAATGCAAATCAAAGATATGCAACCAATGCTGTAACCTCCTTCATATTCAGGGAAATAGCAGCCAAACACAACCTTCCAATTCAGGTTGGTCTCCATGCAATTACATTTTGAGCTTGTTTAAATTCCTTCAGGAAAGCAAACCTAAAAAGGGAAATGATCAGTAGTGCTGAATGCTATCTAGAGTTGCCATTGAGAATTCGAGATGACGATCAATCAATTTGTTATACTGTATAAAGCACGCAGTTACAATGATTTAACCTGTTAAGTCCATCTTTAACATGCACACACACAAAATCCCCCCTCCCTCCGAAAATAAATAATTAAATAAAAATAAAGTTAGAGAGAAAGGAGGGGAGTTTCTCTCTACATTACAGGCTTACAGCCAGGAAATGCATATGCGCCATTTTTGGCTCAGATGAATTAGTTCAGAAAACGGGGTATGAGATAGTTTCACGTCATCAATTAACCTTTTAAAGCATTTATCCTTGATGATTTTATTGATATGAATCCTAAACAAAGTTGATACAATGCAGGACTTTGTCGTTCGAAATGACATGCCCTGTGGATCAACCATCGGTCCTATTCTTGCCAGCGGTGTTGGGATTCGTACAGTTGATGTAGGAGCCCCACAGCTCTCAATGCACAGCATAAGAGAAATGTGTGCCGTTGATGACGTGAAGCATTCCTACGAGCATTTCAAGGCCTTCTTTGAAGAGTTCACTAACCTTGATACCAAGATTACAGTTGATATTTAGACCTCTTGCCGTCATCATCGTTTAAAACTCTATTGAGCAGTGTAATTTGCCAAATTAAACTTATAAATATTGATATCAAAATATATTAGCAATGATACAGAATTATGAAAACTATGTTTGGAGCCTACTTGTTTCTGTGCTTAGATGATTCGTGAGAACATTCTTTTCATTACCATCTTTACGATGTATGGATGGGGAAACCGGGTCTTGTTGGTTATCTAGGATACCTTCCTTCTCGCTGTTTCTGACTGTTCCATGTGTGATTATTACTGTCCGTCGGCTTGGACGTTGCCAGACGAACCAGAGGCTTATTAGAATTCATTCCTTTTATGGCAAGTTAAAATTTATGCATTTTTGAGCCGAAAGGTCTTGAGAATGATCAATGATCAGAAAAAAAAAATAATAATAAATTAAAAGATGATCTAGCTTATACACCAAGGGTGCCCAGTAACCCATTACCCTATGGTATTTGAGGTTATCAAACCCCGAAATTTTGGATACCAAATTCTGGTTTAGGTAATGCTGCTTTCTGTCTAAATCCTGTACTTTCTTCATTACTGTATTAGCAATTGTTGTTTTAGTTGGGGAGTAGGATTCTTTCTTCACTCAAATATCCATTGATTTGTAGGTGCCGTTAACTGGATCCTGTGTGTCAGTGTGGGTTTGAAGAAGCTGTAGTAAGCAGCAACCAATTGATAATCAGTCTTTTTAACACCCAATCTAGCGTGAAAAAATAATCTCTTCCTCCAAGTCATAACTCTCAGTCTCTTCCTATCTTAACACCCAACTTGTTTATATGAAGGGTGATGCAGAATGCCATCAACTTTGCAAGCTCAACTTCAAAATGATTTTGGATGGAACACCTACAAATAGAGAGCGAGCTCTGCCTTGAAAGAACAAAGCAATTATGCACATTCTTGCTTAAAAGCTAAAATCTCCAACACATTTTCCATGTCGGTGATTAGGTTGCTGAAACATTATGGCCGGATTTCTTTACGAGTAGAAGTGTAATGTCAGTTCTCCAGTAGGGGTGCAACGGTTCGGTTTGGTTCGGTTTAGGGTATAAACTGCAAGCCGAACCGCACCCTATCGGTTTGAAGTTTTTCAAACCTAAACCGAACCGCTAAACTAAAAAACTGAACCGAACCGAACCGATAAATCGCGGTTCGGTTTGGTTCGATTTATCGGTTTAGAAAAATCATGTAATTTTACAAATAAAAACTAAATATAACATAAGATTTATAATAAAAAATTAAAAATAAAAATTATATTTAACACTAATAGCCTATGATTATAATAAA
>JAOTQG010108098.1:0-12356 GCA_025631175.1 Iris virginica
GAGAGAGAGAGAGAGAGAGAGAGAGAGAATAGTAATATTTGGCCCTTAAGACTGTCGAACAGCAGGAATGGGAAATCATCCATGGTGAACAGAACCATGAGTTCCGTGACAAATCTTTTAACTTGTCGTTGGGGTTCGTAAACAATCAACCTAGGAATGTATAAAACCTCATATGTCAATGAAACAAAAACTCACAGTGATCAGTTCAACGGGATGCTTCTGTTTTCCATGCAATTTTCCTTTGTCATTCACTGCATCCTTTTTATTACTGTTCGCCTGAACTTGCATACTTCGGAAAGTTGTGTGCCAGCATCTCTCTTCTCGGTCAACATCATCGTAATTGGAGAACCACCACCTTTCGGCCAACACCTCAGCACCTTCTAAAGCAAAGAGCCAATCCTTCAATTCTATTGATATATCCATATCATCTGGCGTACCCAAGTGCGAGAAATTACCATGAGATCCACTTTCAAAGCTTCCATCTGAAAGGAGCAGATAAGATAAGGGAGAACCCATCAGATAAGAAAAAGTAAGACAGTAGTAGAAATAAATGATGGAACAAAAAACAGCAACGCACAGCATAACAGATACAGAAGGATGCGTACTTGTACTCTCCTTGAGCTCATCTACAATCAACGGGGATGCTTTAAAAAGTTTTGACAGTGGCCCTGCAGATAGATGATCTAATCCTTTGGAGAGTCCCTCCCCTGGACCACCATCTGGCCCCAGAATTCCGAATCGATGAAGCAACGCTTCAGCATAATTCATTCCTCCACCAAGCCGAACACCGGCAATACAAGCCGACACACTTAAACTGTGACACTCAATATCCTGAGCGCTGTATGGAATAACATGCACCATACTCAAGTTCAAAAATGGATCAGAGATGGAATTGCCATTCGACTGAACGTTCCTCTTGTTTTGCACCCAAAAGACTGCTATCAGTTGAGGATGTACCTCCCCAGTCAGAACACCATTTGCAGCAGCACTAGGCACCATGTCAATGGCATTTGCCAAGTTTCTCTCAACATCTGCACAATCTACCTCAACTCTGTCCCAACGCAAACTTGATGAAATTGCCATGGCACCACCTAAGGTTCTATGACTAACTTTGATGAACAGATCTTCACCAACAAATTGAACCAGAGGCGTTCCTTGAATATCTATGGAAGAGAATTCTAGAAATCTTAGCTTGAGGTCCTTCACTGCTAAGCTTACAGCAGTATCACCAGGAACTGAATTGTTCAGACTCCCAGTAAGAGGTTCATTATTTATTCCCTTCATTCGTTTATCTTTTCCAGCTACAGATATTTTTTCACTGACATCACCAAAATAGGCATAAAGATCCAGCACAAAAAATAGCTGCTCAACCGAAGTGTTCGACAAGTATTCTTCGCAAGCAACTCCTATTCTGACAACACCTCCGGGAGGAGGAACATTTATTAATGGGCTGCCATCTGCAGTTGCCATTGCCACCTGAATGCAGGCACCTTTCACCTCTACACATTTCCAAAATTCTGAAGACAAACTCTTAACTCCAGCCAAATCATCACAGGTTTCCAAAGACATACTAAGTAGGGAGGCTTCAGCTGTCCATTTTTTCTGACCGGCATCGATCGGTTGATCTTCCCACAAACAGAAGCATGCAGGATCTTTCTCAAGGTTGAGTAACCTAAGTTTTAGGGAAGGAGATTCGGAGAAGGAAAAGTTCTCGATATGAAGCCTTGCTCCTGTAAAGGAGCTCTGACATGTAGCACTGCTATTTGCTTTTCCAGTGTCCAAAGGAACAGTTATATTCAATCCTTTGACATTCAACAGAAGGGAGTCAACTGATAAATCTAGTGAGACAGCATCAGGATTGACCACGAGTCCATCCGCTAAGAAGGATGATATTCTTAGACAGGATTCTTCCTGAAGATGAATCTGCAGAAAGAAGGTGAGAGTGTTAAAAACAAAAGCAGTTAAGAAATATTTTAGATGCGCTTTAAAATGAAACATATAGTATACCAGGAGAGGCTGACATTCAATGACTGTCTGTGAAGCAAAAGATGGTGGCGAGGGGGAGGGCTTGAACTGAAGAGAATGGAGGGATATAAGAGGAACACACTCATTTACTCTCCACAGCTGATCACCCAGAGGATAAATTGGAGGGCAGAAATCCTTGCCTATTCATGCAACAAACAGATATCAACTATCAGCGAGAGATGTCGATCAAGTACCAAAATTAGTTTCAGTGTTCTGCTTCTTGGGAATTAGAAAAATAACTCCGACTATTTCGTCAAGTTTTAGTCACTTCAGACGTCTTATTTGTAAATAACTTGTTTTGGTAATCCCGGAAAAAAGAAGAAAGTACAGGCCAAAAGATGGAACAGAAACAACATTTAGGATGTGTTAGGATGATTGGTTTTTTGTTAGGTTTGATTTTTTTTGGTTTTTTATGGTTTTGTGGTTTTTGGTTTCATTTTGGTTAATTCCCATATTACCCTTAAAAATTTGAAAAATTACATTAAATGATTGGAGAGAGAAAGAGATAGAGTGTTAGTTATGATTTGATATGATGTCTGATAGGATATAAATGTGGGTATATGGGTATCTAAAATTAGTAGGTATGAGAGAGAAAACCATGATTTTTGAAACCAACCAAGTGAACGAAAAAACAGTAGTTTTCGGAACCATTACTTCAAAAACAACCCAGCTAAACACATCCTTAATATCTTGATCCCAAATAATAGCGCCAATAGAAAGATATTTATTTGTGAATGGTATACATATTGTACCAAAATCTGGAATACGCAGGAAATCTTCCACAGCATCCTGGATTGAAGGTTGAACTAGTGTGCATGGAGGGCGTGCGAAGGTATCCCTGCACGTTAAACACACATATAATTTGCTTGTAAGTTTCATGGAACCAATAAAGACATTAAAAATCAACCAAAGAATAGACCATATCTGACAATATCTGTTATCTGATAATTTTCTCTCTCACATTTCATATTCAGTCCTCTACACCTTTTGCTTTCAGATGCCACCAGTTAAAAGTGAATGTTTCGTTTTACAAGTAGCATCTTCGACAAACGTACCATAAAACTTGTAAGAAATAGACTATAACAACTCTGGCGGATAGTAAATAATGGCTTCTCTCCAGGTTAGATACCAAGACCATCTTACGTTACGGGTAAGATACAATAATTCATTAGAAAGCAGTGGGCAATTTCTGCTGAACATACTTCAAAATATACCGTCTCACTACCAAATTAACATATCTTGATGCCAGGTTAATTGTTTTATACGCGGTTGACAACAAAGGACATCATTTTAGCAGCTCGTAAGCAGCATCTTAGGCAAAAACTGGAGGGGATACTTTATTGTTAACCCTTCACCACGTATAATGTTTCGGATCACAACTATATTAAGTAAGTATACAATACGAAGTCCAATGACGGTGCAACAGAATAGGTTGGGGAATAATCAACACAAGGATTAGTTCCTCGACCATTTCATTTTTAATACTCCAACTTATATATGTACACAAGTACACATACCCCAGCCTGCCCAGCTTCTGCCACCAACCACTCTGCTTCACCTACATGACTCCTTTACCCATTCAGTTGTACCCAAGGTAAGATTTTCTCAAACAATATGCAATTGTGTCCAGTTCATCATACATGTCTGTAGCTTGTACCTTGTAATACAAAATATTCATGGTAGATGAGCATAGACTTATACAGCCAGTAATGCCATAGTTTTTAATTTACCTACCAACCACATAGTTTTTGATTTACCTACCAACCACTTGCAATGAGTTTTTATAAAAAAATATATATATAATAGCTGCAATCCTGGAATATAATAATGATAATATGGCTATCATTTTTCATTTCCCATAATTTAATGGTCTGTAGACTGTAGCAGTATGGGAACTGCAAAATACCACTAAATCATAATATTTTACAAAATGAAAACTCTTAAAGACCAACGCAGGGCACACCAAAAATATTATCTTTCATGAGTGCGGCCAAAACCTAAGTATAGTAGAACAACAAAAACTAATCGAAATATGTAAGTTACTGAAAGTATGCAACAGCTGCATAGCCTCCACGAAACTTTATATTTTTTCAGATACTAATTGTGAATACTCCAATAATTACCTGAATCGGTGGCAAACAAAATGAGAGGGCATAAATAGAAATACAGAAATGTTAGCATACCTAAGAAAAAGCCCACCAATCATCACGCGATTTAAGTTTTTGGCATTTTCTCCATCAGAGACGCTTGCCTGGAAGAGCAAGTGTGACCCAACATGTGAGGTGAAAAATTACATGCTTCATACAAATTACGTGCAACAATCATAGGACATAAGTATGTACAAATCTTATTGAGGTGTAAAGGTACCCGAGAAAAGAAGACTGATTGCATCAGAAGCTCCAGCTGAAACTCTGCTAGTAAAATTGGAGGAATTACCAAAAGCAGTTTTAAAGAAGTGCAAACATAGCCAGCAACAGTCACATGCAGCAACACATGTATGAACACTGAAAATTTTCTTCATTTTTCCAAAAGAGCGAAAGTGAACTCAACAAACAAATAAGTATGACACAATTCAAGGAAAAGAAAAGAACCAGCATCTTTGATGCAGAGAAATATGTGGTCCACCATAACAGAAACAAGAGTACGCCCAGCTGCTTCTGTTGATCGCTGCCAGTAGAGAGAGCGTGAGAGCGACATAGTGAGTCAAATGTGATGGTACTTCCAACAGATATTTGGTCAACTGAGTAAGAGTGACAACTTCTAACCTGTTGAGGATTTGGATTCACGTCTCCTCTATTTAAGCACACATACAATCCCGTAAAGAAGCGGAGAAGGGCTCGTAATCCTGGTCAAATTGCCATCAAGAAATTTAAGAAAAAATAATTAACAAATCCATAAAAGAAAGAAGGGAGAGAGGGGGTTTACTTGCCTGGTTCACTTAAAGCAGGGCACACGGCTTCAGTGATATGTAACTGAAGCTCTAGCCCCAGTGGACTATTTAGTTCTGTTCTCTGTATTGTGATCTGATCATTATTAGAACAAAGCATGTCAGATACAATCCCAACACTAGCTCCAAGCATAGCAATGCTCTGTACCTAAATGCAAGTTCATTGATAATCAAAGGTTAAGTTTGTGTTACATAAGCCTCTCCAGATACTCCTTCAATGAATCGTTCCCCACCAAAGAATACTCGTTTTGCACCATCGTCATCTTTTTTGTCAGATGTCCCTTCGAAATTTGCAAAATGAATGAACATATCAGGATGCGGCAGCAGGTCGATAGATAAATACTCCCATTGAAGTTTCTGGAAACCAAATAAGATATTAAAACAACACATCACTTGAATAAGTAATAAAACAAGAGAACAGAAAGCAGAAGGGTTTTACTCAACAAGAACCTTCAAATAATCAAATCAACAAGACCAGTTCACTAACAAGCATAATCCAATGAGGAGAACCCCCTTCCCTCTTCTTCCCAAAATAAATAAAAAAACAGAAGAAATGAAACACCTCCAGAAAATTAGAGCAAAAGAACTAGGTGGCAGAATTACTTTGAACACATATATGAACTTCTCGTTACTAGGAAAGTCCCTTGCTTCTTTTAGGTTTACAACCTGTTACAGGAGATTCTTACAATAAGCAACTGTTATGTATAAGAGTAGAATATTAATTTATAGAGAGATCCGTCACAAGTTCAGAACAAAACCTTCCAACTTTCATTTGTAGTATAAAGTAAAAGGTTGCGTATAGTAATTGATGCCATAGGTGATGCCCTGGTGAAAAAGAAGAGCCATAGTGCGTTAAAGATATTAAGCTCAAGTTACAAAACTAACAAAAACACGGTTGAGAACAGTTAGAAGGGTAGTCCTCTGGTATGTCTGATATAACCAGAAGTGAAATCAATCTTAGAAGCTCAGGTGAGCATTAGCTCCTATAACATGTTACGAGTTTTACATGAAAAGTTTAGTGAGAAGGACTACACGTGGAAAATAATCAATCAGATCCTAACACAAGAGTCTCCATCAAATAGTGGGATATGAAAACAAAACTGCAATCTAAACCATCAAGAGTGGTCAAATATATCTTGAACATATCAGTATTACTCGTTAGATGGCCCACAAAATCAGCCTTCTTGAGATCGGTGAAATAGGTGATCAGTGATCATAGTAAGGTACAGTAGGGCCAACAACAGTTCTCGTCCGTCTCTCCATGCATCCTGTTGACATTAAGTTTCTAATAGTGATGCAGCAGAGCTGCAGTGTTTCATTAATATCTTGTAGGACTCTGGGCCATGCAGGATATTACCACACCTATAGAGATGGTTCTAGTATGGTTGCAATCGTGTTCTCTCTCATTCCTTTCCATAATGGACTCAAGTTACGGGTACATCATACGATCAATCAGACAGCTCAGTAACATATGTGAAATAAGAAAAGGCTCTAAGTTTGAGTTCTTATGCTACAAAGGCAAGTGAAGATTGATGAGCCACACTACAAGCTCCCAACGAGGGCTGAGACAATTTTCATATAGTTAATCCCAAGCGAAAAGGGAATGAAGCCGTCCACAGAGATACAAAGTCGGTACAAATGGTGCGGCACCAGCTAACCATTTTGATTCAAAATGATTTTTCAATCGACCTGCACTAATATAGCTCCCTTCTCCCTCTTCCACGTGCCAACTCTCTGCCGTCTTGGAGATAACTTTGTTAAACTTCAGCTCAGAAAGGAGAACGGCTTGGTAGAAAAACATATGGTGCGTGAGGACCTTTCATGACGGTGATCAAAAGCTTGAAGTCAAATCAAGGTCTTGAAATTACCATATATCCATACCAACCTTATCTTTGTCAATATATTTGGTTCTCTATTTTGTACAGCAACAAATACAAATAAGTTATTTAAAACTCATGACCCGCCAACAGTCCGATCATATCTACTGACGTAATTATCATATTTTACTAAGCACATTGTTGTTGTTTTGATAAATTGTTGCCAACATATTAACTGAGATACCAGGAGACACAAAAGAGAAACTATATGTAGGCTGAGGAACTGAAATTTACCAAGTTGCTCCTCCACGACGCCTAGCACCACCATGAGTTTCAAGTAAAAAATTGACAGTGCCCACTTCTAATGTCATACCATCTGCAATCTGATATTCATAAACAGTCAATACATGAAATAAATACGACTCAAAACAATTATATAAATCTAAAAATCGCTGTAACTGATGGTAACTTGTCCAAGCCCCAAAAAGCAAAAGATGTTCAAGACAGGAAACACGCTTCTGCCATCAGCAAAAACCATATGAAGATGGATGCTGAGTACAATGGATAGAGAAGCTGTTAAACATTTATATCACTATGAGCATAGTATTCTGACAGCTGGTTGTTACTGGCTTTAAACATTTACACACACTTAAACATTTTGATCTACACATTATCAGGTTAAAATTCCAGCAGGAAGAATACCCAGTAAGAGGAAAGAAAATTGATGACTTCCAAAGTCTCCTGTCTGCTTGGTTTTGTGAAAGAAACACAAATATATAATGCTTGGAGCACTGTTGTGTGCTCATAATTTTATACTCCCTCCATTCCAAAAGATCTTCCAATTGCACATTTTGTAAATATCAAGGATGCTGCTTTACATATTTGTACATTCTAAAAAATTGCATTCAAGAGTTTACTATTTTTAGAAATGGGAAGATCATTTTGGGACAAACAAAAAAGGAAAGTAGAAAGATCTTTTTGGGACGGAGAGAGTACTTGTCTCATTAAGAGTTTCTTCGAATTCATCAAGTCTACTACTCTTCATGGCATTCACAGTGTAACCGCAGACCTAGAATGGGAGAAGGATACACTACGGCAAGCTAGAGGTTCTTTCACTAAACAAAATGCTCAAATAATCCCAAAACCTAATAAAAAACATAACATACAAGCAGTCACGTCTGAGTTAGTTGGGACAGCCCACCATGCCTGAAGGACGGATTGGATGTTAAAGACATGCCATACAAAGTTGTTAACCAGAGTAATTTTTTTTAATAAACTATTAAATAATGTTGAAACCACTGCCAATATGGAAACTATCTTGAGTATCAAAAGCTCTTAACATCATGGGGTTTCAAATTTCTAAGTCTTCAAATAATAGCAACATTTCCTGGCTAAAACTCTATCTAATTTTGCATTATGTTAATAAACTGTTCATTTCTGCCTGCTACCCACCAAAGTTTTCTACATGCCCTTCTTCCAGTTTCTAATATCCGCAGCATGTTATAAATTGGCAAAAGAAATAAGCAAGAAGTAAATTCGTAAACTACTACTACCACCCAAAAATAGCAACCGTCAAGCAATAACCAAGTAAACATTTGAAATTCAACAATAACAGGGCTGAAACTTATCGACGAATTAGTGAATAAAGAATGCTAACCTTGTCGGCAAATCCATAGCCACTACCCTTCCCAGAGCTGGTAGGCGATGGGGTACTGCAAGCAGGCATAAAAAGGATGAATTTGACACAAAAATCCACTGGTAATCAACAACCTAATTTGCTGGTAAGAATCAGATCATGCTATAATATTACCTGCCGCTGCTCTTAGACTCATCTATATCATCATTTTCCTCCAGAACAACGTCGAGCTTATCGATTTGCACAACAATTGGCTCCACTTGTATATTACTCATATAAGGGAGCTTAAAACCACAGCGATCAAATCGAATTAGAAAATATTAAAAATCAATGCCAGGCAACAGTAACATCATCTTCTCCATTAACAGCTAGTACAAAACTAAATCGAACAGTATACATGAATTATCACACAGCTGAGCAAAACCAATGCTCCACTGCCACAAAGGATCAATCAGAATTTTAAGCTTCTACTTATGAAGTAAACAGAGCATAAGCTAACAAAAGATAAGCATTCAGTTTAAATAAATAAATAAATATATAATAAGTTACATACCACAATCTCTAACTTCCCTACTTTGGCGGTGGTGACATTCAATGCCGGAGGCAATCCTAGACTTGCGTGCAAAGCGTCACCGTTTATATCTGCGGAAATTCGAAGAATAGCAGACAAATTCTCTATCAAATTACATTGAATTACTCAACGGAAGTGGTAATGAGCAGGTTTCGGAGGAAATGTACCTAAATTGGATAGTTGAGCCGTACGCCCCTGCAACTTGAACTGATCTCTGGAAAATGATTTAAGCCAGTACTTGAGAGTGTACTCCAGCGCTCTCGCTATAATCGACTCCATCTCCGGTCTATCAGCTTGCGGAAACTTCGACAGAGATGGAGAGAACCACGAGTTCTGTAGCCTTCAAGATCTAGCAAACTTTCACACGAGCCGGAACCGACACCGGCACCAGCAGCGGCGTAAAGCTGGATACGACTAGAGAAATGCACAACAAGCGGCGGCGACCGTCGTTAAAGCGTTCGCCGGAGTCAGGTGAGAATCGCACAACAAAAGAGAGGTTTACGCACGCGCGCGCGAGAGTAAGGAGGCGCAGTAGGGAGTTGGCACGTGCGAGGTACTAGTACAAATTACTTTGGGTGCGCGATTTGTTCTCGCAAGGTTGGAGAGTTGGAGGGAATAAAATGTGATTTGGTGGGGCCTAAGAGTGAAGGGGGGGTGATTAACGGTGATGATTAGAGTGGAGGAATTGAGAGGGTGATGAGTAGATTGGGGCGGAGGAGGTGACTACTACTAATCTGCGTATGGGATCTCGGGGGAGCGTTGTCAGAAACTGGACAACGGAGTGATGGACTGCACTGCGGTCAGGAGATTACTAATTTGTCGGTTTTTCTCTTTATTACTGCTCACAAAAGTTAGGAACTTTACTAGAGTTGGAAGAGCATGTTCTTCGCACACTTATTTTTGGGCGATATGTACATTTTGGTCCCAGACTTATGACTCAGGTGCCCTATTAACTTCTATCCTTCAAAAGTATCTCATATTATTATTGAATATTTAAAAAATTATTTATTTAGTTCCTTCTCCAATTTTGATCAATTTAATTATTAATTTTTGATTAAATAATACTGAGTTGTTAATATTTGAAGGATA
The DNA here is from genome assembly GCA_025631175.1 of Iris virginica. Taxonomy (NCBI): domain Eukaryota; kingdom Viridiplantae; phylum Streptophyta; class Magnoliopsida; order Asparagales; family Iridaceae; genus Iris; species Iris virginica. The sequence continues at coordinate 10,086 of JAOTQG010108098.1, forward strand.
AGTAATGTCAATATTTGAAGGATAAGTTATTTTTTTATAATAGTGTCATTTAATTTTTTTTTCCCAATTTTAAGTGTCCACCTAAGCTTCACGTCGATGTCACATAGGATAAATTTTGCCATATAGACAGTCAAACTGGTCAAAATTGAGAGAGGGACCAAAAGGGGTAGTTTTTAAAACGTTCAAGGATGATATAGGGTATTTTTGAAGGATAGGGACTAATAGGGCATCTGGGTCATAGATCAGGGATCAAAAGGTGCATTTCGCCCTTATTTTTGCTAAGTTTACATTTTTTTTTATTTTTAAAAATATTTTTAATATAAATACTTGAATACCCGTATTAAAAAAATAATATGTTTACACTTTTAACACAAAAAATGTTAAATGTACACTGTTAAAATTAATAAATCTACATATTTCTTATGTTTTTTCAAAGGATTTTAAATCCAAATCACGGGTTCTTATTTTTCTTCTTCCTAAAGACTTTGGGTGCGTTCACTCGTCATGTTTTTCAAATAATATTTGAAAAACAAATCAAAAACACAAGTTTTTAAAACACAAATTTTCTCTCTCTACCTACTATTTTTACATACCCCCTATATCACATTTATATCCTATCAAATTTCACATCAAATCACAACTATCACCCTCTCTCTTTCTCTTTCTCTCTCCATCACTATTATGTAATTTTTTAAAATTCAAAGGATAAAATTGTAAAACTCCTACAAAACCAAAACAAACACAAAACAAACACAAAATACAAACAAAAACAAAACATATAAAAAAACTCAACGTCCAAACGCACCCTTTACATCCCAACTGGGGATGGAGTCTGAAAACTGTTACCTAATTACACTACTCAATTGATGATGCGGAACATATCGAGATTAGCTTCCTTGATCATAATTACCTGAAGCCATTGACAACCTCTATTGATCTCTCCGGTCCATCATAACTTCGGTTTTCTTGATGATTTTTTTTCCGAAATAAATTAATTAACTGATGATGACAAATATTTAAGTGGGATGAACCCAAAAATTGAAAAAAGTAAACCGTCAATTAAATGGGGGTGATATTTATATTGAATTTTCTGCAAGTGTGGTTATATTGAAGATGGTGATAATTAAGCTGGAGAAAAAGAAAGTCAGTATGTCAATCATTCTTCAATCTCTGTTGCAAAACAGCGATGCAACATGTATAATTTTTGCTATTTGTTGGAGTGTACATTTAATATTTTTCAAAGTTAAAAAAAATGTAAATATATAACTTTTATTAATAAGGGTATTATAGTACTTGTATATAAGATATTTTTAAAAATTAAAAAAAGGAGTGTAAACTTATAAAAAAAAAAAAGAGTGTGCAAATAACACCATCCAAATTGAAATTAGAGAATTAATTTAAAGTTTTACTTGAAGGAGATGCTTTTTCTTAGCAGTGGAAAGAGGAACAAAGTGATCCTAGTTGCTATTTAAATTTAGCTTTCTTTTGTCCTTTTTATTTATTAGAAAGATTTTTCTTTAAAAAAATTATAAAATATTTTTATAAAAATATTACTGATATTAAAAAATGATAATTTAAAAGTTATTGACTTTAATAATAGTTTAAATAATATAAAATCAGTTAACTACAACCATTTGAAAATATACACAATTTTCACACATTATATTTCATTGACATACAACACACAATTCTATATATATTCTTCATGTATTCTCTCTCACCTACACACAAGTCACAACAACACGCACTTTTCACATATTCTCTCACCCGCTATACATAATTGCACAAATACTCTTCCACGTCAAATAAAAGATTTAAATAGTTGAGATTAAAAAAATTTTGTTAGTATTTATATACATAGTCACATGAAAAACTTAACTTATATATATTTCAGATTAAATTTTTTTATTACTATTCCTATGATCACATCACACTATGAATTTAATTAAAAAAATTTTAAAAAAATAGTTGTTTTCGAAAGAGCTAAGGATGTCAACATGCAATTAATTAATTAATTAATTAATAGAACAACTTCCTCTTTCGCTTGCATAATGTCATTAATAAATGATGTTGATAAAACATTACATGCAGTACTAATATAAATATATATTTTCGAATAAGCATGTCATTGCCATTTAATTGTTAAAGTCATTGAAAGACTTACCAAGTACACTAAAGATAGCGAGGAATCAATCCAACACAACAAACACATTAGAGGAAGAGGAACGCAAAATAGAAGCTACTGGAACTGAATAATTGAATAGCAAGCAC
>JAOTQG010108109.1:0-12352 GCA_025631175.1 Iris virginica
ATCATCTCATATTCAAATAGTGAACAGTGCAATATCATCATATATCATCATATATCGCATTCCTGATCTGACCCTAACATACAACAAAAATGTACTAAGATACAACTGGTTTTCACGGTTTGTACGAAAAAGTGGTTTGTAAAGGAATAAGTCCCTATATATATATATATATATATATACATATGTAACCTTGAGTGAAACTATAATAAACAAGAGCGAACTGAAATTTTTGGAACAGCTGAAGCATTTATTTCAAGCGGAGAAATCCACTGATGTCGAGCAATATTCGATGGATCAACCACTCTAAATAATTTGACGGTGAAAGACTTGAATGCTAAATTACAATATAAAGGCATCGATAAGTAGTCCAGGGCCTCCAGGCCATCTGCACCAGATTGATGTAAACCTTTCAACTAAACTAATATTCCTAGTCAAAAAGGCGATTTATTTTGATTTTGAAAGAGAAAAGACAAGGCCATGTGGCCCATGTCTGAAGGCAGGCAATACATATCTTCAGATTGAATACCTGCAGACCTGCCATTCATGAGCATCGAAGCAAATCTAAAGAGCAACATAAGAACTAACCTTTTAGAAATCAATAGCATCACAAGTTACAATAAGCTAAAAGAATCAAGCTGGAATTAGCATCAACCAGTACTTCCATTCTGAGAATTCCCATGCCACCCAATAGAAAAGAAAAAAACTTACCAACGCCATTCAACTATTGAATAACAAGGAAATGGAGAACAAACAAGTACATTTTAACACCAAGATTCATGCAACCTCTATAAGTAAAGACAACGAGCATATCTACTTTCATAAACCATAACTATGTTACTCAAGTATACAAGCTCACGCCTGCCCAAAATCAGTAAATACTTTATTCTTTATATTTTCATCACCTTGTTAGAAAAAATAATCTATACACTCTCTTTGTTAACATTTTACTTGACCCTTGCGAATATATAAGAAAATATAAGAAGTAAAATGAAAGTTGAGAAAAAGTAGGAGTCACACATGCGCTTGACAACCCAGGCAGTTCAAGAGGCCAAACTCCAGAATCCTCCTCCCACTTAGTTATAGTAAACATGCGTAGAAACACTAAAAGAGGCAAAGCCTTACCTCAATGGTTGCATTTGGAGGGATTTCCTGTACCCCTTTGCTTCCATATGCAAGCTCTGGAGGAACGATCAGCAGTCGCTTCACAGAGTATACGAAATAGATACTTGTATCAAATAGTTAAGCACGATTGAAATAGCAACTTGATATTAAGTTAAATTTCTGTAAGCATTAAAACTGCAAAGCACGACTGAGCTAGCTACAAGAATTGTTTTATTTAGTTTTAAGTTTTTATTTTCATGAGAGATGATGAACTGGTTTGTGCCTTTCTTGGTGTTGCCCACCTTTGCGTCAAGTTACTACACCAATTGACAAATCAGTCTAAAGGAAATTAGTCTATGAAGGTACTCGCTATGTCTCCCCAACAAAATAGAATACTATATCAACAAAATTATTCACAAAATTCATTCATGAAAGGTATTAATGTTATACAATACAACCCACCAGCACATTGATGATTGTACAATATTTTAAGGCTTTATGAAGATGAATATGTGGATGTAACATAGCCCAAAAATTCATTAAAAATTCCTCCTTTTCACGACAATTTGTACCAAAGAGAGTCACGTCTGAAACTACTTATATATTGTATTTTTTTTTTCACATTTCCAATCCTTTTAAAAAACAATAGTTGTCTTTTATATCATACAAAATAAGATGCTCCAATTATTTGTGTAGTTTGAAGGAAATATGTAGGAGTAATATTACAACATTAAGAAGTTCATTTCCATTTTCTTGTGGCATGGAGGGAATATCATTTACGTGATTAGATGATAATCAAAAAATACACTCCGTCCTTTCCACATATCACAGTTTCAAAATGACGTGTACTGAGTGAGTTTTGGCCGTCACACTTATTATTACGTGTTCTTTTTTTCACAAAGCCGAAGAGTTCTAGAATTGAAATTTTCAAAAATATTACTAAAATAAACAACAACCCCCTACTTATCACCCTATACTTGATCGTTACGCTAATCTTCTCGAGGTGGACACATATCTAAAAGAGCATATATAATTGTAAGAGGAAGCTCTTTTGCTTAATTGACAATCTGAAGACTACATGAGAGATCTGATTCTGCTAAACAGAATACATTCTTTCTTTAAGAAATTTATGGATAGATATGTCATTCTACAGAAGATCTTTTAGTTTAGGATGCCAAAAGGGCTCCTATCCCAGCCTACTCACCTGGCCTCCTACTCGCATGCCTTCAACCCCCAAGTCCAATCCTTTAAGAACATTGCCCCTTTCAGATTGACCGACATCAAATCCATAAGGCTGTAAGAAATGCAACGTCTTCAAATCAGATGATTAACTACATTATGTTTAAGACAGCATATTAATGAAGAAAAGAAAGGTATGCAGATAATAATGCAATAAGGAATCTATTAACTACCTCGCCTTACCGTTCCTCCACCAACACCCATCCCCTGTCTACTTGTCATAAACGTGATGTTCCTCCATTTAGCAACATAATGCACCTACAACATCAGTACACGATCATTTATTCCTCTGCTGGTTAGAGCACCTACCCAATGTTCTCCAAAGTCTTGAAAGAAAATAAACATTAGCTATTCCAACAAGCAATGAATGCCTGGCGCAATTAATTGCTCACTCTGTCTACTCAAAGAGTTCACTTTTAGGGTGTTCTAGCTTTTCTCATCATATATGAAATAGATGCTAACTGATTATAAGAATTTTCACTGTGATAGTTACTTCTGAAAGTAGTATCTCTTAAATAGGTTACTACAATGTAGCACTATGGTGAAAATTAATAAAGGGATCAGTGCGTGATCATATAGTTTTAAAGGGGAAGATCAAAACTGACATTCACCGAAACAAGGGATATAACCCATAAAATCAGAGTACACCATGAATCCAACTCCATGTCGTTTCGGAATTTATCGTTGAATATAGGTGTTACTATATGATTTGTATATTGATAGATTTCTTAGGTCTCATAAGAGAAATCTACAGAAGAGTCGTGGATAACAAGTTCATACTTAGGACTAAAAACACTTGAAATACAATTGTGTCACAAACCGTACTGCAACCCGAGAACCCTTCACTGCTTCTGCTCCTTTCCCAACCTTCAAATCGTAGTACCTGGATAAATTTTCCTTACAAAGGTTAAGTCATTTCTTCCCTTTGTGCAAGTAAAATATTACTCCTTCCGTCCCTAAACGAGTATCTTATTTTTGACTTTTTTTGGTCAACTTAATCAAACTTTGACTTAATTTTAAGGATAATTGATTTGTTTTTTAATTTATAGAAAAAGTTATTGAAAGTTTAGTTAATAATCTAACAAAGATTGAAATTTTAGAAGCTTAAACACAATGACTATATGTTAAATAATTATCTTAATAAATATTAGATTGACCTTTCAAAAATCAAAAAGGACACTCATTTAGGGACGGAGGAAGTATATACTTTTACTTGTTTTATCAGGAATATCACCCCTTGATATCAACACCGAAACGCAACATTGATAAGGCAAATGATAGGGACTTCAGAACTCATATAACTGACAAATTCTAAGAAAGAAACTCTATAAAAAGTGTAGATGAATAGACTACACACATCATTGTCAAATTATGAAATTTCAGTCACCAAATTTTGAATCCAGATACGGCTTGCAGAAATGAATCATACGAGACGTATGGTTAAAGTGCAGAAGCAAAATGAAAATATATAGAATATAGATGCAATTAAGTCTGTCCTGACTCCTGATTATATTGCTATGATGGAGAGAGAAAACAAGTGAAATGACATATAAGGGAAAGCAAACTCAATGAATGAGAATCTGATAGGTGAATTGGGCTCACTTTAGACCATTGGAAAGGGTCTTGTATTCACTCTCGGGCACTTTTGCCCCCTTAAGCTGCAGAAGGAAAGAAGAATTACTTGCACTTAACATAATAACACACTAGCAGTATCTTATTATCGATTGATGCATGATTAAAAGAATCTCACAGCTCTTTTACTTGTACTAACAGCTCCAGCAACATCAGAGGCACAAAGACCTGCAGCAGCTTTGTGGATAAATATTTTACTGAACAGTAACAAATAACAGGCTGGCAAATAGTTCAAGAATTAGTTAAGAAGCGAATGTAATTCACAATTAATCGATAAAAAAAAATCCTTCTGTATACTTCTGTTCATGAATAGAAGAAGATACTGCTAACTTTAATGGTACAATCCTGTAACTAACATGCACTCATATAGAAAGACTCCCAGAAAAAAGAAAGAAGAATGACAACTGACAAGACTTAAAATTAAGGTGGAGTACAACAACATACTAAGAATCTATATGAAACAAATTAACAACTACGATCATGACACTTACAATCATAAACATCTATTTCTTAATTATTTGTTTCTTACGCATTTCCCTTCCACAGTATGGTGCATAGAATTTCTTAGCCATAAATTGAGTATCTAAAGAGAATTTTGTCATAATTCTACACCTATATCCGATAATTATCCAAAATTTGAAGCCTCCTCCCTCATGAAATCATATGGATCTAAGAAGTACTGTAGGAGTGTCTATCCTCATTGAGACTCCAAACTCAAGCCAATCCAACTCAGCCTTTATACCAATCACTCGAGGTCAGCTACATGAATTCTTTTCTGCCATTTAATACGGTGAAATGCAAGGTCATAACATAAGCCACAATCCTTCGAATCCTTTTGCACTGTAGATGTCCATGCTAGTTTTGGTCTTCCTCTACCCCTAGCTTGATTGAGGTTGATATCATAGCACCTCCTAACGGACAGGTGCACTAAGAGGCGTCGGAGTAAGGTGCCATCGGATGGCCAACAATCAGGGTGTATATTGGAGTATAACGTATATAATGTGCCTCTCTCTAACACCTTAAGGTTTTAGATGAGTTGGTCACTTGACATGGTATCAGAGCTCCAAGTTTTCGCAGGGTCAGAGGCTCAAATCCCGCTTGCCCTTTGCTCCCTTTGATATTTCCACGTATATACGTGAGGGGAGGTATTGGAGTATAACATATATAATGTGCCTCTCTCTAACACCTTAAGGTTTTAGATGAGTTGGTTACTTGACAGTGTAGTAGCGGCTCCCTCCTATTACTGCCTACGTAGTAAGTGTCTGAAACCATCTTAAGCAATTAACTCTCATTTTTTCTATTCTTGGAGCGACTTTCCTATCTCCCATATATTTTGCGACTCCAAACGACAATATATTAATCTTCATTGTTTGTTAGCAGCAGTATACAACAGTTTGGATCTAAAAATGGATTGGGATGACAACGAGAAACTGCACAATGAGTTATTCCAGGACAATCTTCAGGACAACAAGACATGATGGCAAGCCTCTTAACCAACAGATTATAGTCAGAATCTAATGCTTGTCAAGATGGAATGTACTTTTGACAGATGATAAGGGTCCAGAGATTGTCCCCATTACCAACAAGTTCAATTGGACAACTTGTTTGATCCCTTCCCATGCCCCCTCAGGGTCAAAAAATAAAACCAAAAATTGGACAACTTAGAAGAGGTGTAGGTGGTTATTCCCAATTCTATCGTCTCCTGCAAGATCACAAAAAGTTTGGTATTTTGCATACTGCTATTAATCTGCCTACTTAAGCCTGGGGAAACTCCTTTAAGTAGCAATAACAAACAAAAAGTAAAGAAACCAAGCATCCCCACAGTGTAAAGTACATGACCACGTCACTGAAAAGGCGCTTGGACATGACAAACCAGCTAAAAAGGATTGACGAGAACATAAACCTGAACCCTCTACAGTCTATATTCGCTAGTTAAAATATTGGCCTGGATTTGAGAGAGAAAATTAAGCAACTGAAAAACTCTTCAGTCTTCACCATCTGGAAAATGAAGAGAACGAGAAAATTAAAGTTCCAAGGAAGGGAATCCACTCTGTTGATGAAGGTCGAAATTGGAGTTATGTGAACAAAACATAGACACAACAAATGAGGAAAGGCAATGTGCAAAGGAACCTCCCCCACTCAAAACATCGTCCCTGAAGCCAATACTAGTTCTACGCCAACCCGAGACCAAGTTAAAGGGAGACATAATAAACATTAAGAAATTATCTTCTGCGGACTTCTTTGAGTAACCGAGTGCTCCATAGTGGCACCCTACCCATTTTTGATGCAAACCAAGCTTTGCTCTGAATCACTTTGTACTAAATAGAATGATGTTCAAGGGGAAAATACCTAAACCACTTAGGCTCAGATTACGAATCAAATATATCACAACATTTGAATATCCCAACCTTAAAGCATATTTCATATATTTTCATTATCTTACACAAATATCACCCAACATCACAAATAAATATCAAACACTTTTCATCTATTACCCCTACCTATACACTCTCACAAATCAATTCAAACCTTTCACATCATATTCTCTCTCCTCTCTCCTCACATTCAAATCTTTCACATCACATTCTCTCTCCTCACATCACATTCAAACCTTTTACATCATGAGGGCAATTTAGTCTTTTATTTCATAAACTCATATCACTTATATCATTTCATATTCAAATAGTGAACAGTGCAATATCATCATATATTATCATATATCGCATTCCTGATCTGACCCTTACTAACAAGGGATGCATTCCTACAAGCCAGATTCCCAAGAGCCAAATGTCCTTCCTATATTGTCTTTCATTTACCTAATTTATTCCTTGCAACTTGATGGTCATTCATGCCTACCTCCACCCCTTCCCATAAAATCTCTGATGGTAGTCTAGAATAAAATCTGCTTCACTCGTGGGAATATATAGAAGCAAAAGGGACTATAAAGGAATTGTAGACAAACAAGCCCTTATCAGAGAAACCCTCCCGCCATGCAGAAAAAAGCTCGTTTCTAAGGGTCCATTAGGAAGGTGAGTTTTTAATATGGTTTTGGGTGTTTTTTTGAAATGCTTAAAGTTAAAGTAAGGGAGAGATCGATAAAAAGATTGTGGGTCGACCATTGAAAGAGAAAAATCAAAAGCCATAAAACCACTCTAGACGCCACCTAACCAAACGAGCCCTAAGTGTCCGGCCTCTTAGCAACCCTCTCCATAATCAGATCCCCTAAGGTGACTGCCATTAGGTTCTCTCCTAGAAGCAAGCCCAACTAAAACATAGGCTAGGAAAGAGTTCTACACCTTGCAAGAGAAGTATAACCACTGCACTCTTCATACAATATGAATATAAAACCTGGCTGGCCTTCTCGATGAAGTGCTTAAGCTAGAAATTTATCACTGGAACAAGTCACTTTCTAAAAATAGACAGCTGGTCCAGTCCAGGATAAATGGTGAAGCCTGGATTTTGGTAAAAGGGGTCAAGATAATTTCAAGGCACTATATGAATTTAGTTCAGATGGGGTTCAAAATAAAAAATTGCTAAACCAAAATGGGTCAAAGTTGCAATTTATCTTTTTCTTTTCCCCAAATTAAATGACAGTTAGATAACATGTTCGCAAAAGCAAGGTGTCCTTTTGATGCATGCTGCTTCGCCACAGCCAGGAGTAGAAGTTGTCAAAATAGGTTGGGTGTCAGTAAAACATTCCAGTGGTCTTTGGAAGTTCGCCGAGACGAAATGCTTTAAATCCCTCAACAAGCATAAGGACACAAACTAAGTTCTTACAAATAACTATCGAAAATTCAATTAGTGGAGGAGAAAAATCAAATCTTTGATATAACTCTGCAAGACCCATGTATCCAAATAGATAAAGAAAATGGCGAAATTCAAACAATAAAAATAGAAGGGATTGACTAACCAGCTGCGAGAAAACAACCCATTAGCGCCCTCCTACCATCAATTTGGGGAACAACCTTTGCTGGAGCTTCTGACGAAGATAATGAGCAATGACATGGCAACCTTAAGGTTTTCCTACTGGAGGGTCTCTTCTTTCCTGTCAAATAATTAGAAAATTCTTTCAATTTTCAATAAACTCTATATTGCACTGTTCAAGAAGCACTTATACTTACAAGTATATCTATAGATAGGCACACAGAAAGAGGAACCTGAAAGGGGAATGGAGGCGAGAGAAGGGTGAAGTTTGTGAGACTGCTGCTGGTGAAGCGAGATGGAGAGGGAGAGGGAGAGGTCCATTGGAGTCTGTCTGCCTGGCAGTTGACTGTTAAATTCAAACTGTTCGTCCTTTTATTTTTTATTTTTTTCACATAGAAGAGGGAGTGTGTTTGTGTTTGTGTTTGTGTTTGTGTTTGTGTTTGTGTTTGTGTTTGTGTGTGTGAGTGTGTGAGAGAGAGAAGATAACATCGACGATACCATCCACAATTCGAATCTACTCAAAACGAACAGTGAAAACCACTTGAAAATTGGCTCAAAATTAACATAATTTTCAAACATTTTTTGTGAATAACTACTTGCGTTCTTTTCATTTGATTTTGCTTTACGAGCACATTCTTACTGAAAATTTGAAACTCCCAAGATCCAATTTCTTTTACAATAAAAAGTATACTAAGGTTTGAATCAACTTTGGGTTAATCATGTTAATTTTTCATCGATTTTGATTTTTAAATTTTTATGAGTCTCATCATTTTCTCTCTATTTCTTTCACTTTTTCACTTTAATCATTTCAAAACATCAATTAAAATCACTAAAAATTGACTTTCCGACCCGACCCTAATATTCCTTTATAAAAAAATTAAATTAATTTGTTGTCGTTCAATTTGTTTGCAGCTAAGCTCGAACCGTGGCATATATGATTACTTTTCTCTATTTTTTGAGAATTATTAGCTTGTTTTTCATTTACTCTCTAGTGATTCGAACCCGTTATCTATTGAAAACATGTGACACGTCGAATCAGGTGATACACCTAGTTGTCTTGGGGGTAGTGTCATTTTGTAAATGAGTTCTTGTGGTGCACACACTTCTTCCCCTCCCTTTGTTATATTAGTTCGTTCCATGGCTAATCTATCATCTGTGACGTCACTTCTAACTTTGACATAACAACATTGAAAAGTCTGATTTTTCAGTCCTGAGATTGTGCGTGTGCGTGTGTTCGTTATGTGACTTGACGAATATCGTTAATGGAATTCTAGTAATTTGGCAAATCAGATGAAGGAAATCCTCCCATGAATTAAGGTTGGAATTCTAGTAATTTGGCAATCTGATAGCACTAATAATGAACATTGATTTTGACTTGAATGTAATACCATCAATTCAAAAAAAGAAACAACCAAGAAGGAATCAGATTCCAAACAAACACCATGCCAAAGGATAGTCCTTTAATTAGTAGCCTCTGGAGTGGTCAAAAAGAAACAGAAAAACTGTTTCTCCATTATAAAGATAGCTTAAAGTAAACACAAAGGTAAAGTATCTCAATTAAAGCTTTTTATTATCTACTGTTTTGCTGAACATAAATTTGTGCAATTTCAGTCTCCCTCCTCACAATCTTGAGACTCAGTTTACAAATTGATCATCAGAAATACTAACCCAAATTGCACATAAGTGATAGCTTTAATGGAGAGCTCAAGATCAAAGGTAGAAGTAGTCAAGCCAGTGTTTCTCATTGCTGGATTTCATCTAGCTGCTCTTATTCTAGCAAAGATCACAGCCAGAAAAAGCCCATATCCAAAACCTTCACCACCTGATGTTCAAGTGAATTCTGCCCCGGAAAACGATTTCGATGAGGTGTATGAGGATGAAGGTAGCTTTCGCGGGCATGATCCCACAACTTTCTTTTCTTTGGAGGATGGAAATACTTTGACAAGTACCCAAATGAGGAATTCCTGCGAACACGAGATTTTAGGTCTAAGAAGTATGATCAAAGAACTTCAAGAGAGAGAATGGGAGGTAGAGGCACAATTTCTTCGTTATCAAGACTTGAAGGAGCAAGAATTTGTGCTCAACGAGTTCCAAACTCTTTTGTTGTTAGAGTTGGCAAGAGTCGAGTTCATGGATAGGGAAGTGTCATCAATGGAGGCAGAGAACAAGAGGTTTAACGACATGGTAATAGATTATCTGAGAACCTTGGAGGAGCTCGAATCTTCAAAGTTAGAAAATGGCATGCTTCAGAGGAAAGTTAAGAAGTTTTTGAAGAGGATAAAAGAACGTTCTCGCATTATAAGTGAACAGAATTTGCTGATTCAAGCAAAGGAAGCTGTGATTTCAAGAAATGGCGTAGATCTAGAAAGAGAAGCGGACACTATCAAGGGATTGAAAGATGAAATCGAGGAGCTGCAAACAGCGATAAGGCGATTGCAAGAGGAGAAGAATGAACTCTTGGAGAAGCTAGAAATGGCAGAAAATTCAGCTTCATTAAAGGTTTGATCAGCATCCTTTTGGCTTGTTAGTAGAGCACATATTATTTCCTTTTTGGTATATTGGTAGTTTTCCCTGTGTGATAAAAATAATAGATAGTCTCATGCAATTTAATGTATATACTGAGTATAGACAATCAAAAGTATGATATTATTTCCATGTTCTAAAGTATCAAAGTTCTTAAAAGAACATGGAAATGTGTTCAAAATAGTTATTGAATTTGCATCATTTTACACCATTACAGTTCTAACTTTTTCACAAGATTTTTGCTTATTTTTACAGAATGAGGCAAAAAGTGAGACAACGGACGACTACAATCAAGTAGTAAATGAACCAGAACAACTTCAGAAGGATCGAGGCATTGAGGTGAAGGAACTAATTAACCTAAGGTGGCATAACGCGTGTTTAAGGCATGAGTTCCTCAAGAGGTCGAATCAAGAACAAGATGGAAATCTAGGATTGATCAAAAATAATGAGAGAAGCGGCATTAATGTGGATTTCGGAGGCAGCGCAGAAATGGGAAGGTTTATAAGCTTAGAGAGTGGATCCAACAGCTCGATTTTAACGCAGAGTGATCAGTCGAGCATGGGCTTGAACGAGGGAGATCACCGTGGCGGCGGTCACCCGAAAAGCCGAAGCATGTACGGGAAACTTAAGAAATGGATGGATGCAAGTGATAAGAGAGTGAAAAAGCATAAACCGGAAGAGAAAAAGAAGCCAGAATTGAAGTTCTTTGGGAGCCATTCTATTGCTGATGTCGGAGAGGAAACACATTTTCCTACAAGGATGTGATTCCGAAAACTGTTTAAATTAAAAAGCATATAGAATAGATTAAAGGGGCATGTATTAATTATGTAACAATGTTCACGAAAATAAATTAATAAAAGATCATATAGATTAAAGGCATAACAATGTTCAAATTGAGTTATTTTGAACGTCGTAAATGCACCGAATCATCGTTTAAATTTAATTTCTTGGTAAAACATTTCTTAGAAAGTCGCATTAGCGAATAATTTCAAAATTATAACATAAGGTTGGTTGTTAATTTACAATTTTATATTTGTTCTCTCTCTATATATTCATTTTTTTTCTCTTCGCCAAAATTGTTGAAAGGATCTCGAATTTATGTCCAGTCTCAACTTGAGATTGTGCCTTTTAACATGGCCTTTTACTCTAAGAAATCAAAAGTTTTTGGTTTATCGCATTTTAGGTCTTAATATTTTTGTGAGCTCGAAAAATAGGTCATTCGATTCCAGCAATTGCTAATGTTATGTTTTTATCGCAAAATAGACATTTTTGGATGAATTTCGTCAAAAATGAACGGAGTGCAAGCCACGTGTGATGCACATGACTAATTGATGGACATTTAGGTTATTTTCTCTCAGAGTAAAACTTAGGCCTAAATTAAAAATTTTAAAATAACTTTAATAAAAAATTATACTTTAATGTATATTTATTAAATAATATTAAATAATTTATATTTTAAATCCTTAATTGCAATTAAAGTAAAAAAAATCATAAATAATACATAATTATATCTTACCTTAAAAATAAATAATGATTAATTATATTCTATCTTAATTAAAAATAATACATTATTTTTCCTACCTTAATTAAAAATAATATTTAATTATATTTACCTTAATTAAAGAGAATGCCTACTTATACCCTTCCTTAATTAAAATAATACCTAATTATAGGTAATTTAATTAAGAAATAATCAATTACTGAATTACTTAATTAAGATATTAATTAAGGTACTTATATAAGAAATTAATTAATTAAATTTGAATTTAATATTAAATTTTAAAAATATTTAATTAACTTCTACTTATAATTAATTTTTAACTAAGATTTTAAATTTAATTATTATTAATTCTAATTAAAAATTAATTTAATTTTAAAAAATATTAAGTTTTATTTTGATAAATTTTATTTTAAGCCCTGAACTTTATATAGG
>JAOTQG010108120.1:0-22911 GCA_025631175.1 Iris virginica
TAAAGTGTTTGAATGCTTTAAATTATTTCATACTATGATTCATACACAATATCAGGGTATTGTCCAAGTTTTACGTACTGATAATGGTACGGAGTATACAGAAGGGGGTTTTGAGTCTTACTTTTCTTCCAATAGCATTGTTCACCAAACAACTTGTGTCAAGGCTTCAAAAAAATGGGGTAGCAGAGCAGAAGAATGGTCATCTATTAGAGGTCGCCAGGTCCATCGTGTTTACCATGTATGTTCCTAGTTTTCTAAGGGGCGATGCAGTTTTAACTGCCTCATACTTAATAAGTCGTCTTCCCTCTACTGTTCTCAAGTTTAAGACTCCAGCGTCCTTTCTCCTTAACGCTTCAATGCACCTTATACCACTTCAGATGTTGGGATGTGTTTGTTTTGTTCATAACTCCGCCCTTTCGCGCGAAAAATTGGAACCTCGCGCCCTTAAGTGTGTCTTTATTGGATATTCTCCAACTTAGAAGGGGTACAAATGTTATCATCCTCCCACTCGTAGAGTTTTTGTTAGTCATGATGTCACCTTTTAAGAGTCGACACCGTATTACTCTTCAGACTCATGTTCACCCCTTCAGAAGGAGAATTTAGATAATGAAGGAATGAACATGGAGTCTCCTTCTATTCCTGTTTCTGTTCCGGCTTGTGTATCTCAGAGGTCTCTTAGACAGGAGAAGAGGGATGAACCTCCTAATGTTGAGTCAGTTGGCAAACTTGATAGACCAAATTTGTTGACATACTCCCGCAGACAACATGGCAATGCTACTTCACCCACTCAATTGTCTGATCCGGAAGTTAGTCCGCCCCAAGTTGCTCCTTCCTCCGATACAACTGGTAACCCTAGTGATCTTGATCTTCCCATTGCTGTTAGAAAGGGTGTTAGAACATGCACTTAGCATCCTATTTCTAACTTTGTTTCTTATGACTCTGTTTCTCCTTCCTATCGTTCCTTTGTTTCCACTTTGTCGTCAGTTTCTATTCCTCAGAGTTGGGATGAGACAATACTTGATCCGAAGTGGAAGAGTGTTATGATTGAAGAGATGAATGCTTTGAAAAAGAGTGGTACATGGGATCTCTTGACTCTTACTCCAAACAAGAAAATCGTTAGATGCAAGTGGGTATTCACGATAAAGTATAAGCCAGAAGGGTCAGTGGAACGGTATAAGGCAAAACTTGTTGCCAAGGGATATATGCAGACTAATGGGATTGGCTATCAGGAGACCTTTGCTCCTGTTGACCTTTGCTCTTGTTGCCAAAATGAACTCGATCCGGCTTCTAATCTCATGTGCTGCAATTCTAAGATGGAATCTTCGGCAACTGGATGTGAAGAATGCCTTATTGCACGGCAACTTAGAAGAGGAGGTCTATATGGATGTTCCTCTTGGGTTCTCGTCTCACATCACAGCATGCAAAGTATGTAAGCTCAAAAAGACTTTGTAAGCACCGAAACAATCTCCTAGAGCTTGGTTCGGAAGATTTCACGGTGCTATGATCAAATTCAGGTTTAAGCAGAGTAATTTTGATCATACCATGTTTGTCAAGAGACAAGGAGGCAAGAGACTATGTGTATGTCGATGACATCATTGTGACAGGTGATGATGAGGATGAGATCGGCTCAATCAAACAGAGGTTGGCGACTGAATTTGAAGTCAAGGACTTGGGTCCGTTACGGTACTTTCTTGGGATTGAGGTAGCCAGATCATCTCGTAGGATTTTTCTCTCTCAACGAAAGTATGTTCTTGATCTCTTATCTGATACAGGAATGTTGGGATGCAAACCAGCGAACTCACCTTTTGAAGCTAATCATAAGCTTCTTGGAGATGTAGGCACCGAGGTTGATAAAGAGAGGTACCAACGATTAGTTGGGAGACTTATATACCTTGCACATACGAGACCTAACATTGCCTATGCTGTTGGTGTGGTCGGTCAATACATGCATGATCCCCGTGAGCCTCACATGGATGCAGTTTATCGCATCTTGAGATACTTGAAGGCTACATCGGGAATTAGTGTGTTATATGAGCCTCACGATCATCTAGATGTGCAAAGGTATTCTGATTCTGACTGGACTGGTTTGTTGGATGATAGACGATCCACTTCTGGCTATTGCACCTTCGTAGGAGGAAACTTGGTAACTTGGCGCAGCAAACAAGCCGTAGTTGCATGGTCCAGTGCTGAGGCAGAGTATGTGAGCGAGCTCATGTGGACTCGTTCTGTCCTTACGGAACTAGGATTTTTACCGACCAGACCTATAAAGTTGCTTTGTGATAACAAAGCAGCTATATGCATTGCCTATGATCCGGTTCAACACGATCGGACGAAGCATATCGAGATTGATCGACATTTTATCAAGGAGAAGATTTCTAGTGGTCTCCTTTGTACTCCTTATGTAAAGACCGGCGATCAATTAGCCGATGTTTTAACTAAGGATCTTAGTAGTAAAGTCTTTATTCCCATTATAAGCAAGTTAGGCCTGATAGATATCTTTGCTCCAACTTGAGGAGGAGTGTTAGAAGTAATGGGAATAATGGGTTAGTATTGTATAGCATTTATCTCAAGGGGGCTTAGTGTAATATGTGTATATGGGTAGAAGTAGAGATGTAAGTGTAAAGTTTTCATTCTAAGAAATATACAGAAAAGTTACTCCCTCTCTCTATCTCGGATCTACTTTCTCTGTCTAACCTATTTCTTGGGCTAAATCTGACTCTAACTGCACATTTGCAGCCAGTTTATAGCTTCAACACATTAAACTGGAGAAATGGACACAGTTTAAAGAAGACTAGGAAACGCAGCAGATCGACCAAACCCGGTCACTACATGACCAAGGAGATAACTATCACTTTAAAGAGGAGCAAACGCTGCAGATCGACCTAACTTGGTTGCTACTGTACTCGCACATGGAGATGACGAACACTCTAAAGCGGACTAGGAAACGCTGCAGATCGACCTAACTCGGTTACTACCCACACAAGGAGATAATGAACAAGTTATGAAACAAAATCTACAATTTCCCACATCCCCCCACCCAAATCAATGTCACAAGCTCAAAACAGGATAATTGTTGGTAACATGGGTCCACCCAGTCCATCTTGCATGTTTTCACGTGATTCCATTCTCCACCAATTTCCATTACCTCATTCTTCAAAACCCTTATCCCGCATTCATCCGTACAATCTATAATAACTGATGCCATGCATTCTACCTGCAGTTCTAATATTTTTCCAACTCTACCTACATTGATATTCAGGAAGCATTAGAAAGCATCACCAATTGATACTTGCATGTTGACTGACTCACGATAAATCTAGCAAATCCATGATAAGTCTGAGACTCAGCTATTAATCAGCCAAATTGGTGATGAATCTGACTCGAAGAACAAGAGTTAACTGGGGTATTTGACATAAACTTCGCCGAAAGGGTATATGAACATCTTATCGGTATGCTAGACACAAGATCTGATATTACTAACCATCTCATGGAAACACTTAAACCTTCAGCCACAAGCTCTCTTTTTCCAGCTTCCATTCGCTTTTGACCATTGAAGAGCAGCAATAATAAGGGTCTTCTACTGAACTTTCAATTAGATGATTATCAATGATGAGAACTCGTATCAACTTGAATATATTCTACTTCTTTATCTTTCCATCTATATCCAGGCTTTACGGGCATGAATTAATTATTTACTTTTTGTATATTATTTTTCTTTGTCTCCTCCCTCTTTCCCCCTCCTCCTCATCTTCTTTTATGAAAGGAAATATATATCTTCACTCCTTCCCATCATGTGCGTCCTTCAGCTCCAAAAGATTTGTTCCCCTTAGTTATGATCAAACAGCACCCAATATTCACCTCTTACTATTTTCTTCTCTTTTCCCCACGTCCTGTTAGAATGTTTTGCTCGAAGAATATATACATGTATGTTGTATACTCTCTATCCATCTTCTTTCTCTCACTTCACCCCCATCCTCTTAGTTTTAGGAATCAGTATCTTCTCTCCTTTCCATCCTTTTAAATCCGTCGGCTCTCTAAGGTTGTTCCACTAATTTATGATCTCGTAAGACCTTCGGTCAGCTATTTTTATTTTATTTTTCTTTATATAGTGTATATCATAACATATATAAAGCACAGATCTCCTCAAGTGTTTTGACATTTTGATACCAAAAATACCCCTAGTTAATTCAAGCTTGATTTTTATTTTATTTTTGATAAAAGAAGATAATCATTGATAGAGAAACAATGTTCATTTTTTTTATAAAAGAAAAATTCATTGGTAGAGAAAGAATGTACAAAGAAAGGCGAACAAAAAATCCACCAAAATTTTCCAAAAAAGAACAGATACACACGAAATTACTTTATAACAGCTTTCCAACCTCTAGCTAAACCTTCCAAAGACAAACCCCAAAACTCCTAGTACAGAGAGAAGACATCACAGTAGTCTTCTCCCACAATAATAAAAGCGATAACTCTCGATTTTTGGAGATCCGAGAGTTCCTCTCAATCCAACTATTCCACAACAAACTGAATACGGGACAATCCCACACAAAGCAGCATCCCTCGATCGACCAAAGCCCACATGGCCAATCATAATGAACTATTCCAGACAGCGAGGCATAATGCATGTCTCACCTCGACCCCAAACAACTTGCACCAAAGACTTCATGCCATCAAGCAATACATAAAAATGCTCGTGAGACTTACTAGCTCTCATACACATGACGCACACATCTAGAGAGTTATGCATTTTTGGTTGTCTTCTTTGCCGCCAATCATTAGTATTCAAACGGCCAAGAACCACTGACCAAGCAAAGACCTTGTATTTAAACGAAATCTTAAACATCCAAATGAAATGGAAAAGAGAAAAGTCAAGATATATATGTGGACGAAGAATTTTGGTGAATGACTTCACAGAAAAAGACACAATTTGATCGGGATACAGATTCGCCGATCAAATTAAAGATCCAAATGACGAAAAGAGGACACTTGAAACAGTAAATCTGCAACAGATATGGATTCTCTATCATTGAGATTTCTCACAAAATGAAAAACCCAAATAGCCTGACTCCTTCCCTAACAAAGAAAGTAGCAATAGGCGCGTTATTAAAACTGAAAAGTCAAAATAAACGAGGAGCCATAGATCCTCCTAAAGAAGACCCCTTGAAGCACGAAATCACTCCTTAGGCTCTCCATTAACCATAACAGAGAACGAGAAAGAGGAAAGACACTTGGATCCATCTCCGCCATCCAGTACCGAAATCTTTTCTATCAATAGCTAGATCTAGGAATTGCCAATTAACCCGATCATACGCTTTCTCAAAATCTAATTGAAGAATCAACCCTTTCCTGCCTCTTCTCCTCAGGTCATCTACAACCTCATTAGCCACTAGGGCAGCATCAATCAGTTAACGACTATTAACGAAAGCACATTGAGCTTTAGAGATGGTATCACCCATAACCTCTCCAAGTCTGTGAGATAAAACTTTAGTTATGATCTTGTAAATGCTAGTTACAAGACTAAAGGGCCGAAAATCCTTAATCTTGAGTGGCCTTTCCTTTTTAGGAATGAGGGTTATGAACGTGGTATTGATGCTCTGGCACTCTATCTTATTAGCATAGAACTCGGACATTATTTCAAAACATCACTCTTAACGATGTTCCAACATAAACCCATCTGGATCGGGCGCCTTATCTCCGATTAATTCCGAAATAGCTTGGCGAATCTCATTTTCCTCAAACAATCTCTCTATCCCTATTGTCTTTTCCTTCAAAATAGAGCCCCAATCAAGCCCCTCTATCATTGGTCGATTCGAAATATCCTCTGAATATAATTTCGTGTAAAAATCAGAAATCTCGTTAGCAACAGTCCCATATCTCTCACAATAGCTCCATCTTCCAACAATATCTCCTTAATATATCCACGTCTACGCTTTCCTCTAGCCACTCTATGGAACAATTTGGAGTTGTAATCCCCTTCCTTAACCCGCTCCACTCTCGCCTTTTGGGGCCGGCTTAGATCTTCTTTAAACAAAATATCCTCAAGTTCCTCAATATGTCTAGACTGTCTATTCAATTCATTAAAAGACAAACACCTAGACTCTTCTACTCTATCTAGCTCCTCAACTTCCCTAAATAGCTCACATTTCCTCGCCCTAATTACCCTAAACACTTCCTTATTCCAGACATTTAACTTCTTCAAAAATCTCAACTTCCGCATCAAAACAAAACCTCCCCACCCCTTAACCACACACTCAGCCCACCAGTTACTCACTAATTCTTTGAAATCATGGTGATATAACCACATGTTCTCAAAACGAAAATGTGTGGGACCCTACCGGATCAGAGTGAACTCGAGCGTAATCGGAAAGTGTTCGAGAAAATTCTAGGAAAAACTAACCGGACCAAGTGAGAGAAAGTCTCTTACCACGAGTTACCGATAAAAAATCTATTTATCCTTGTAGCACAATGCCTCTCTCCGGACATAGACCAGGAGTAGACGGCATTAGAATGAGCTAAATCACGAAAACTATGTTATTGAATGAATTCGTCGAAGCATCCCATACCTGCGGTAATTTTAGACCCCCCTCCCCCCCCCATCGTTTCGATAGATCGGCAAAACACATTAAAATCACCCCCAATGCACCAACGAGACCTACATAAACTCACCAAGCCATGAAGCTCGTCCCAAAAAAACTCACGATCGCGTGTCCCACAAGGGCCATAAACCGCACTAATTCACCGCTCCCCAAATCCCCTACCATTAACTCTTACCGACAAAGTAAATCCTTAATGTATAACCTCTAACCCAGATATTAACCGAGAATCCCATATAACAAGAATCTCTCCCGACGCCCCTACCGACGGTAAGAACTCCCACTCCATAAATCTAGTACTCCAAATACTCTTAACCAACAAACTACACACCTCCTCCCCTTAGTCTCTTGAAGCATCACTATATCGGGATTAGCATTAATCAAACTCTCAAGAACCTTCCTACACTTTACGCGATCCCCGAGTCCCCTAACATTAAAACTAAGCACTTTCAACGCGAAACAAAAGTTAAAGACATCGTCACCTCCACCTTTTTATTCCTACTCCGGCTCCCTAACCCCTTTCCGCCGTAATTAATTGTCGATCTAAGGCTCAACAATTCCCGTATATTCAAGCTTGTTTTAAGCTTGCAAGTTATCTATCCTATAAATTCATACAGTTTATGATTTCTAAACGTTTTAACCTCCTACAATTTCTCCAATATTTTAGCTCCTTGTACGTGTGTTTTTAGACCATGACTCATACAGTCATATTTGTCTTACGACTTATTATTTCTAAAGTCCTCACCTATTTTCTTTTTCCATGACCCTTATTATTTGAACTTCCTATTTTTTTCTCTCAAATTTTAAATTCCTAAATCTTCTCTCCTTTAGATTAATAATTTTGAATATGGATTAAACTCCCGAAAGTTCTCTTATTCAAAGAAGTAATACTTCTAACTCATCTTTCGTATTTCTATAATGCTTATTTAAAAATAAAACAAAATATGAGCCAAAAAAGGAATAAAATAGGAGAAATCTTATTGTCATATCAGGAGTAACATGAATTTATAAAGTATGAAAGAAAATATATAACCTTTATCAAAGGAGAACAATAGGAACAAAAAAGAACAGAGAAACAAAAAAGAACTACATAATTAGAGAGAAACAAAAAGAATCTAGAAGATTAGGATCAATAATTTTTTAGGATTTTTTACGGCATTAAAAAATAAAAGAGGTATCTTACATTATAGAGGAAATGTAGGAACAATATGGCTTTAGAATTAGACACAATTCATGAGTAAAAATCTCATCTTTTAAATGAGACATCAGTGTAAGAACTTTATACATGGGGATATTCATTAAATGAAATTTTCATGGATCTCTCTAATGAAATATCTACAAGTTCCGAGAAGACAGGATTTCCTTATGAAAACAAATAAAAGGATTATAAAAAGAAAGACAAAAATACAAGAAGAAGAAGAAAGTTGATTACGAAATATTTTTGAACAACTTAAGACTTATTTTATATTTAGTGTCCTAATGGGTAGCATTATAAAATTCCTACATGTATTGTAGTAATGGAAATTATGTTAAGTACTAAAATTAATAAAATTCATGTTTTACCTAAATTAAGAGGTGGTTAATAGAGAAAAGGAAGAGGAGGGAGGGCACTAAATTAGAGTTCAATTAGAATCATAAACGATAACCCTGAGTTTATTAAGTATTTTTGAATAATTTGTTCTTATTTTGTTATTGATATAAACGTCTAGATTTCAACATTGTATCAAAAATTATCTTCTTGAATATTAATATTTAAAGTATACAGAGAAGTTATAAAATATTTTAGTGATACAACCATATATTATATCTCAAATGAACGATTAATATGAAACACATAGACTCTCCTACTCTTACAACTTTGTGGGCTCATGTGTACGTAACTTCTTTAAAAGCACATTAAGTGAAATGTTTGACTATTACTATGCACTTCTTATTAAATTTTTGTAAGCTAAACTATAAACTATAAACTTCATATAATAATATCATTTAATATAACTTTTACTTGATTTCGGAATAACTTAAATGAATCAAAATTTAAAAGTCATTCTACTTCTATATTCATTCAGCACTTTTAATTATTTAACTCCTACACACAAATGTTATGCGCAAATAATATTCACTAATCATGCAAGCAGGTGTGTTCATACTGGTATACATAAATGTAGTGTACTCCTAATTGACCTCATGTCGATCAGTTACGAAATACGTGCTTTACAAAAATCTGTGCACTCAAGCGTTTGTCTAATCAATTAACATTTCCATGCTTATTAGTTACTACTCCCTCCATCCCAAAAGATAGTCTCACTTTACCTTTTTTATCCATCCCAAAAAGATAGTCCACTCTCAAAAAAAGGTTAAATTGTTTTTGTGATTTAGGAATGGTACAAACTACTAAACCTATATCCTTACAGGATTTGAAATGTGCACTATATTTTTGGGACTGGGAATATTACTTTCTACCTACTAATTTGAGTCATCCTCTTGTATAAGTTGCATATGGAATTCCTGCCATGATTTTATTCTTTTTACCCTCCATGTAGCATCTTTCTGTGCTTCCTAATACATACCGTTAAGGAGTCCTAAAAAATACTGGCCCAAAACTTGACCAATGCCGCCCATCAAACCAAACACTTGATAACAATAACAAAACAATTGATTTCTGGTATAATAGTATAGAAAGTCACTAAAGAATCTTTGAACCCTACACAGCTTCAAAAGAGAAAACAAATAATGCTCTTTCCATTGCCCAGGACGCAGAAAACAAAGATCCATCGATTTCAAGAATGAGGGAGATAACTCCATGTTTGTTGTACAAGAGAATTTTAAGTTGCAGCAGAGGGTATGGATGTTACACAGCCTCTGATAGTGACGAGGAGACTCATTTGAAGGAGATGGTGTAGAGATAATTGATAATAATGTTGTTACAAAGGAGCCACTAGATGACAATTTCTTGGATCATGTATGAGATTATGAGGGTTTTTGGTCTAATAAACCGTATGCCTCTCTTATTAATGAGCGAGAAGATGAGACTCAGGTTTGTAAATGATGATGACCTAACAGCAGATGAGATTCATGATGATGTTCTAGCAGCAGATAGTCGCGAGGATCCAGCAGCATTAGCACATGATGTTAATGTTTGAGGGTAAGACGGATTCTGCAGTCCCCTATTGTTGCAGGTGTAGAGGAGTCTCGTGTACATAATAGCAATGGGTAGAAATCCAAAAAGGCAAGGACAAAGACTAAAGTTATCTCTATCACTTCAGAAAGTTTCATGTAGAGAAGTCTCATATACATAATAACCCACTAGAGCTCAGGCCAAGGGTAAAACATCTACTTTTGACTCTTCTGTTAATGTTATCAATGTTTATAGCTCACTTTTCGAATATTAGGGATGTCGGTAATATCTGTTCTGTTAGTAGATTAAAACAGTTTAGAAGGCTTCATAAGCTTAGTATCACTGCTCTTATAGAACCTTAAGTCCAAGGGGATCAACTTTTGATTCTTCAGAGGAAACTAAGGTTTCAGCATGATTTTTCAAACTCTAGCAATACCATTTCGGCCTTTCTATGTCCTGAGTTTAATTGTTCATTGGTCTGTGAATCTGAACAACAATTAATTTACGTTACTCATTATCAATGAGATTATGGTTCACATTACTTTCATCTATGCTAAGTGTGATACTATGGAAGGCTGACATTATGTGAAGATATTATTGAGTTGACTGTCTCTTGGAATGGCTTATGGTTGATGGCAGGGGACTTCGACATAGTTATGGACTTTGTGAGAAGTTAGGATTTTCTGGTTGGGACAGGAGGGAAGCTCTGGGTTTCAATGCATCTACGGCTGCTGCTGCATCTATGGCTGCTGCTGGATCTGGGTTTCAATGCTGGTTGGTCTTCTTTGTTTTCGTCCACTAATGTTTCTCATCTATATAGAACCTGCTACTTATGTTACCTTGACCTTTCACTTGTGCCAGAGTACCCGTGTCGGACACAACGTGACATGGGTGTGGCTATTTTACACTAAATTTGGTGTAAAGTTTACCATTTTGGAGGATCCGCACCCGTGTCCGATCCTCGTAGGCAAGCCCAGGTAACCTAGCCTGCTACATCATTCTCCTTTATTGGTTGATGTTTGTAAAGAATCTAGTATTAGGAAATCTTCTTTCAAATTTTTAATGTGTGGATCAAAGACAACTGTTATATTGATATGGTTACTAAACTAAAGCATGGAGTGAGGTGAATCTTGCACCTATGTATGTTTTTTCTAAGAAGCTTTGCCTTGCTTAAAAAGATTTGAAGCAATGGATCAAGGATAGTTTTGGCAACATATTTCAGAGTCTCGTGAAGGTAGAATCATAGGTGAAAGCTACGGAAAGTGTGTATACGACTCAACCAGCTCAGGAACAGACAGGGTCTTCATCAAGCTCAAGCTAAGTATAAGAAATGGTTGCTGATGGGGGAGGAATTCTGGAAGCAAAAGTTGGATGAAGGTCCTCAAACGGATTTTTGCTGGCTTCAAAATGTGTTTGTTATTCTGGTGGAAACACAAACTTTTATGCATGTCTGTTAATGGGACTTTTGCTATGGAGATTAGGATTCAATTCAGTCGGGATTGTGGTATCACTACTTCTTTTATTTAGCTCATCAGCCATGTTTCTCTTGGTGGAATAAAAGTTCAAACAGCAAGACTCATTTCACATTATTTCTGTTCTGATTTTATGGGAGCTAGGGAAGAACAGAAACAACTCTTTTTATGATGACCATCATATTACTGTAAAAGAGGATATTAAAATTATTAGAGAGGAGCCCTGTAATAGTTTTGATGGCTGCAGGTATTTCCAAACCTACTAACTGGACAGAAATGTAGGGATTTCAGAATTTGGAATGACCTTTATGTCTGGATCAATGAAAAATGCAGTTACCGTTTACATGGAGAGACCTCCTCCGAACAGGGTCAAGCTAAACTCAGATGGTTGTTCTAAAGGAAATCCAGGGCCTGCCAGAGGGGATGGCATTGTTGGGGATCAAAATGGCAAATTGTTTTATGCCTATGCGACTTGGTTTCATCCTAGTACTATCATGTATGCAGAATGTAAAGCTCTCCTTCAAGGTATTCAATGGTTGAAAGAGAAAGGGATGAAATAGGCTCCTATTGAGATGGACTCAAAGATTTTGTTGGACACTGTCTTGGGAAATTGCAAAATCCCTTGGATCGTTGGTTGAAGTAGAATCAAGCAATTCACTCTATGAATTTTTCATTTCAGCACTGATATAGGCCAATTTTGGTTGCTAATTTTGGTTGTGAAGATAATGTTTCCATTTCCATTTTTCGTTGCTAATTTTGGTTGTGAAGATAATTTTTCGTTGCTAATTTTGGTTGTGAAGATAATGTTTCCATTTCCATTTTGTCTGCTCTTGATCTTCCTCATTCTGTGGGATGTAGCATTAGATTAGATTA
The DNA here is from genome assembly GCA_025631175.1 of Iris virginica. NCBI lineage: Eukaryota > Viridiplantae > Streptophyta > Magnoliopsida > Asparagales > Iridaceae > Iris > Iris virginica. The sequence continues at coordinate 12,057 of JAOTQG010108120.1, forward strand.
GGTTACAATGGCACTCCTAGCATTAGATATATTTAAGAAAAAAACATTATATATATTTGATTTTTATTGCATTTTGAAGGAGGTCTGGTTTTTTGGCCCCCCTCATTGCTTTTATTGTAGCCCTTGGGCACTCTAAGTGGTCAGGTACTAAGCCACCCCCCCCCCACCTTTTCTTTATTATTTTATATTAATAAATTCCTGAGAGTGCTGCCCCTCTCCCTAAAAAAAACATATCATGACCTAAAGGTTCTCCAGGAAGCCATAGCATTCAAAATTAGAACAGTTTTCAAAATTTTAACTGGTTCTTCCATGAGTAAATTCAGACCGTATGATGAAGTCACAAAATGTTCAATAGTACTTAATCAACAACTTTAACTTTATTAAATTCCAAATCTTTGGCACATAAACTCTCCTTGGCGAATGAGCTCCACACTTCCTGAATTAGCTACTTGTGGGATCATATCCAATCCAAACAGGAAGGAACCTCAACTATGTCCTTCTACTAAACTACTCTACCTGAGCACATCTAACAGTTGGTTCATCATCTCCCTAATCATGCGACACCTTTGAACTACGTTTTTGATGATAATCAAGAAAGATAAATCCAAACAGTATTAATATGAAATAATTCTTTAAGTTATATTGAGAAATAGAAATACACTACAGCATCAGCTCCTACGCTCTGTGTTTCATAGATCCAAGGACGCCATTCTTTTTAGAAATAGCATCAATTGTTTTCTTATTACATTAATAAGTATTTATCACAAAGGAAACTAACCTGTATCTCTCCATTATATCAATCTCTTTATTAGAATCCTCAATCTGCATTGCACTTTTACATAATCAAAACAAATAAAAAAGGAATGAGAATGAAAACAGAAGCTATCCATCAAGCAGTACTTGACCCTTGAACTGAATTCCGCATGCAACAACATAGAAATCATTCAGCATGTTGCAATCGGAATTCAGAACATATTAAGAAGGGGATGCAATCAGGTCAAACATATACGATAGTAGCCTTTGAACTGCATCAACATTCACTTAAGGCGTATTGCTTGCCAACTGATAAAGTTGAGAAATCTGCAATATGTACTACGAAAGAATGACTTGAACTTTGAGATGTTATTACCCTAACCATATAGAACAAAGTGAAATGGAACCGCAGCTATAAACCTTCATCATCTAGTTATGAACAACACACTTGGACAAATTATGATGATAGTAGGATCATGACGAGCTGAAATTTTAGATATAAACAGAATAAACTGCTTCAGTTCGTAATAGAGGCCTCACCTCTGCAACCAATGCCTTGGAACTCCAAACAAGGGCACCCTGAAAATGATCATGGCAGTTAAAGAAGCTGAACAGTTCCTTGATAAAGAAGACTAAAAATAATTTGAGTTCATTACTCAACTTGACTATTCGGAAACTGTTCAAAACAGCTGTTGGAGCACTAGTCACTCAACTCTATTTTTTTCCCCTTAAAAGAAATTTAACGACAAAAATTAAGGAACGCACATAAGCTTGCTCTCTCCTTCGTGGCAACCGTCCAACTATGAACCTTTCTTTTCATAGTAACTCATAATATTTTGGTTGTCCAAGGAACACAAGTAAAGCTGACCCACTGACCGAACAATGGACTTTGGTCCCACAGGTATAGCAGATGCATGATGTGTTGCAGCAATCCTTGGTCTAATCGCAATGTTTTTGGAGAATTACACGACCACATTGTTACTATATTTTTGGTGCGGGTATAATTTATGTTCTTGGCAAATATAAGGCTTCAATGATAATTTATATTGAAGTCAGTTCACACTAAGGCCTAAGGAACTTTACTAAGGTATATGTTAACTAAGGTCAAAACGAAAGGCATGTGTGAGTTTAGTATACATGTTTGATCCTTCATAATCAATAACAGGTACTCCTTTATCTGGGATACCAGTTCCTTAACTGAAATATCATAATTCATGTTGTTTAAATATGTGAAGATGAGAAGAACGTGTACGAATTTCTGTATTTTTAACTTGATTTACAAACATATTACATAACTTATTTATAAAAGAATTTCGCAATCGTAACGACTCCTTAATGGTGTCAATGTCACGGAAGTGTGGTTTGTGGAGGTTTGTCGGTAAGCGTGGATATATTGGAGGCGCATGACGATTATCAGTAGAGTCAGAGGAACATGTGTTGCTATTCTTGATATTAACACCCTCCCTCAAACTCAAGGTGGTAATACCGAATCCAACTTGATACTCGAGTTGCCAGGTAGAAGAGTGAAATAATCATATAAAAACAACACCCATATAGAGAAGCTGGTTGCAATGAGCATTTGTGGCTTGACAGACAGCATTTACTCGAGTGGGTGAAGTTAAACCAATTATTTGATAGGAAGCCAATATAAAATATCAGAATAAATTCAGCTTAGTGATGATAGAAAATAGAGCAAGACAATACAACTTTGACGAGAGAGATTCAGAAGCAGAGTAAGCTTTTGATGAAGCTTTGATGATTGAAGATTCCTCACCGGACACAACAATAACTCCCTCAAATCTTCAAGGAATTACAAATTTGAGACAATGATAAGCACTGAAGAGGCGCTTACCAGATGCTGTTGATCAGTTGATAGTGGTCAAATATGCTGTGGACACCATCCACTGAAGAGGAACTAACCAGAAGTAACTTCTTGAAAACGTCAAGGAAGAACAAAAATGCCAGACCATGAATTGCCACTGCTAAGGCGGAGACCATCAGCTGAAGAGGCGCCGACTAGACATATTAATAGTGGTCAAACATGTGGGGAAGATTACCTGCTGAGACAGCGCTGACCATGCGGGGTTGATAGTGGTCAATGATGTGATTCAGGATGCTAACTATGCACTCATGTGGAGCTTCCAAAAAGGCGGTGGTTCATTGCTTAACAGAAGACCAAAACACCGAGTCACTACCCCTGACACCGGGATGACTAATATCCCCTACTATATTCCCTCCATAAAAGGTGGTGTAAAAGGCGCAAGCAAGTATCTGAACCAATTTGGAGCATGGATGGCGCTTCTAGTCGTTCGTGAGAAGAAAATAATAAAAATGCCCTTCGAATTGGCTTGATGTGCCAACGAACTCGCCAGGAACTTACAGAACTGGCTGAAAGTTCATTGTAACAAGGTTTTGACCACATATGAAGAAAGTTTGGCGGAAAAGGAGGTTTGACATAGTACCTCAAAAATAGGAGGATCCTGGATGAAGAATGAGAACCTAGAGGGGGGAATTGGAAAGCTTATTAACTTTCGAGCACTGAGCAAGGATCCCGGACTCTTGCAGAAATTTTTCGTCCTTTCTCCTTTTTTTTTTTCCTCTAACCCTTCAGTAGTTATGTACCCTCCAATCTTTAAAAAAACATATATATGCAGTTCTAAGTCGCGTGGTTAGGCAAGTCTGTGAATGATAGTACATGGACTGCTGAGGAGGAAATGAAAAGGACAGATCAAGCATGCTGAGTTAGTCAAGGTCTTTGCACTGAAGTCATGTTCTTCTCAACGCCTGGGGATGGATGCAGGAGTTATTCGGTAGATGTTGCTAGCATCTACTGGAATACTGGTTCGAGAATGCATGAGTTGTCATTTCTTCAAGTTTGGGATTTACTAGCAATGTGGCCTTCATTGGGCATGATTGCCCAAGCAGCCACAATACAGTTCAAAGCTAAGGATAGAATCGTGCTTCCAAGACAGCGGTATATCATTCTTCGAACAGTCCGATGCGAGATAGATTCATTAATTGAAGACAGCAAGAGGTTGAATCGCGAGTAAGTTCACATTCCTAACGGTGGGAACTGCTTATGAGAATGGCATTGATGCAATCGCTTGCGAATGGGTCAAATGATTGTTCGGCCATCAGCAGGCCATCCAGTGGATACTCTGCAAGTCTTAAGGAGTCAAACGTAGTATCCAAAGATGGCTACCAATTCAGCTAGGAAGAGTAATTACCAAAAAGTGCAAAAGATGTACCCAACTGTAGGCAGCTGATCTGAGCTACTTCTTCATAAGTTGGTTGCAAGGGCATCAACTAGTCAAATGGAGGAGATCATGCATGCCCATGACAAAAGACATGCGAAAAGAAGTCTAAGGCACACAATTAATGAGCGGGCTTGGCTCAGTGACACGCAAATGATGCACAGTGTTGTGTGACCATGATCCAATTTGTAAACAGCACCAGACGGATATGGCACAGTGCAGAATAACCCACGAAGATGGCATGCTTAAAAAACTCAAAACATTTGCTACATACTTAATCAAATGTATTTTCTATATGCTATTTAAAAGTCAATGCCTATTAGAAACCCCTAATACATCAAAAAGTAACCAAACATATAATAAACTAGATTTAAATGCCAATATAACTAGTGTAGGCTTCTAAGAGAGTAATTCTTGGTTTGAGATTGAACGTGCTCCGAAATCACCAGGAAAATTACTAGATATCTAGCTTTTTCCTGCCAATGCATCAAATCAGTCCAAATATTCCATCATTACTGAAAACAGATGATAGAAGAAGATATGCAAAGAGCACTGTACCTATACTTGGTTAGGCAAAACTATAGTTAAAAACACACACACACACATATATATATATATATATAGAGAGAGAGAGAGAAGGAGAAAGATGATTGTATCGAACGACATATACACAAGTATATTGCATTTCTTTCTTATAAAGTATTGTTGCTCTTGTTCTCTATTTGATTTGAGTTAGGATGCATCTTGGTTTATATCTCCAGGTGCTAGTGCCAGTGTAGCCAATGAGGGTAACTGTTGAAAGCTTGACACAATTGTTTGGGCACTCTCTAACAATCAGACTTTAGATAGGTGACCAAAGAAAGAGCAACTTGTTCCCAGTCCCACTATACTTAGAGCCGTACGGACATGACTGCATTCAAATCTAGGCTTAGCAGTAAATACATAGAAAGTTTAGAATATCAGAAAATAGCATCAATGATGGGAGTACATACATTTCCAATTGCAGAATCCCGCCCAAAACGATCAGATGTGGCGACCCAGACTCCTGGGCAACCATCGTCCCTCAAGAGAGCAACCTATTAGTTACAACAGGCTAATAAGCACATCCATGGATCATCAGCCAGAAAAAGGCGTCAAACAAACCGGTTTTCCAGCATTAGAAACTGGAAGAGATCAAAAGTTACAGGCCCAGTTGAAAAATGGTACAAACATAACAAGGGGACCGCATAAACCACAATATTTTTGGGGATTAACAGAATATTGCTAAATTGATTTTCAAACTGGCAATACAAACTATAAAGATAAATTGTGATCAAACTCACGTCACAACTAAACCAAGTAACAGCATATGTAAAGGAAACGAATTCCGAGCATCAGTCAAATCTTACAACTTTCTTTGCAGATAACAACAAACATAAGAAACCACAAAGCATGAAACTCTTGAGAGAGGAGAGAGATAGAGAACCTATGCATTCATAAACTCATTCAAAAACCGGAACAAGCACATACACCCTGTTAGAGCAGAGATGCACGAACTGAAGTTCAAATGCACCGATGTTAAGAGTGGACGTCTACGTCACTTGTAACAGTCATGCATATGCAGCATTCAATTCCAAAGTTTATCAGTCATGTACTAAGCTATCTGCTGTTTAATGCATATCAAATAAATTAACTCCCAAGACTCCTAAGTGCAAGCTAAAAACTTTACAATGTATATGAGCATGCAGTAGAACAAGCCATGCCCACGCCTGCGCTTGTCCTTTTTCTACTTCTCACCCTATCTGAGTCTCAAACAATATGCACACGAGCAGTAGTCCCGCATCAGAATGAGTATGCAGTTGAAACAGACACTTGTACATTGTCAAATTTCCAAGAGGACAATAATAAAGAAAAGGTTCTACATCTCTGACCACCAAAACTTGATGCACCTTAAGAAGATATGCATTTATCAATTTGCAGGCATAAACTACACTCACCTCTTTCAAAATCCATGTATCAGCACTGCTCTCACCTGTGTACACTACATCAATACTGCAGCATCATGAGATCTCACATTAATAAATGCTATGAGCATCAGAAATATCCTAAAGAGAAACTGTGAAATATAGGGAGTTAGTTTTGTAGTTATTATACACATAAGAAATAACTAACTTGCATCATAAACATGTCAAGCCTGTCGTTTCAAAATTTGAAGAGTTATCAAAAAGAAAAAAGAAAAAGGTAAGAAGAATCACGCTCTTTTAGAAAACAATTTACTTAGTAATCCCAATAAATGGCAGTGGACAAGATTTCCAGTTTACAAGAACGGCAAAAAACAAGACCAGAAGCAAAATGAAGAACCTATAAACCAAAATTGACCGAAGTAGCACTGTGATCCTTTTTACCAATCGAGAAGCACCTCAAGATCCCTAGTAAATCGATGATAACTATCTCTTTCCCCATCCAGATGCACCATCTTTTCCTTGGTTTAAACCTCCCCATTTTTTTATGTGAAAATCTTGCCTTATTCCAGGCGTATACACAGCTCATTAGCAACTGAAAATAACTTCATGATAGACATTCCAGTAGCATCATAAAGGCTTGCTAGTATATATTTTGTAACAAACTCAAAGGTAGCAATGTATCTCAGTAGATCAAGGCAGGAGTGCTTTGGAAAACTGGTAGTGCCATATTGGGGTAATGAAATTAATATTGCTTTTTCGATTGTGCCAAGGTGTAGAATGTAAGAGTCTCACTTCCCGAGGAGGCGTGGTCAACTCAAAAACAAGGGAATAGAGTGTTACGGGTTTTTTTTCTCGCTTGTTTAGGGTCTCCAACGCCAGAATGACCCGATTTCTATATTTTTTGAGCGGGATGGTGGTAATACTTTTCATGAAATATCAAAATTTCACGAATTTGAGTCATAGGTGCTCAAGATGTAATTGTTTTGCTCAATCCCCTTCTGGATTCACGTTCTTCTGCTTTAGGTTGACAGTAGATCTTGGATCCAAATCCACCAGTGGTGTCTTTTCTTTCATGAGAAAATGTTACTAGGAACCTTAAATCCTTAGCCATTTCCATTTGGAAATGAAAAGTTCCAGTCAAGCTTTAAATCCTTTGCCTGGTCTCTCCAATGATTAGCATCAAAGGGGAAGGCCTAACTAGGCCATGTCGCAAGATATTTATGTAATGTAATTGAGGTCATGAGCACCTATGCTTACAATTTCCCAACCGTGTGAAGGTTGTGGTGATTCTTGTTTGATATTTATTGTCAGAATTGGATTAGTCCCAGCTGCGAGTATAGGTTTGAGGAGCGGCAATGATGCTCGGACTCTGAGGGACTGCACTGTGTTTGGCGTGTGGTGGGGCCTATGAACGAGGGGAATGCTCACATTTCATGTTCAATCCTCTTTTATAGTAGAAGATATCTTTCCATGCTCACTTCGGGCCTCAACTTTTGGGGCCTTTAGAGGAGTGCCCACTGCCCACAGTAGATCTTACAAGGGATAGGTGGGCAGCTCTCCAGGAATTTACTTATTTCTGCTTTCCATTGTACTTGTGTACTTTTCCTTCTTTAGACTGGTAGATGGCTTGTTCATTTCCATTTTATAATTTTTCTCTTCATCTAATAAAATTTCTTCTTACATTGAAAAAAGCCATGTTATCTCGACCCTCATATTTGTGGAAGTACCAGTGTCGAATGACACGACATAACATGGGTGTGGCTGTGGTAGTGATTTGGCTATTTTGTACACTACATATTGCGTAAAATCTTGAAATCTTGGTGGATCTGACCTCAGATCCAGACCTGTATCTGATCCTCATAGCCAACTACATCTAACAATGATCAAAAAAGAACACTTCTTAGGCAAATGAATACCTGGGAATATGAGCCAAATTAGGTGGAATTCAAGACTGACAACTAATGACACAAAACTCAGCATTGCCATTAAAATACCAAAATAATTTGATACTGCTAAGAGGGTGTAAAGTAGGGAATGTCGCCTAAACAGCTGTGGTATTGACAACTAATGACACAAAACTCAGCATTGCCATAGTTGTTAGGAAAGGTTTTGCAATTTGGCAGATCGCCTTAAGAAGAAGAAAAAAGGCCGGGGAAAGCTAATCCAGAAAAAGGACACCGTCCTTGGTCATCTACTTCATCAGGTAGACTCTTCGCCTCTGCGGCAACACTTGAGTTGTTTTGATTCATACTCCATCCTTCCCCGTCGAATAGAACTCCTCTGCAAGAACTAGCATGTCCCCTGCATGTGACCGTGCATTTTCCCTCCATGTGCCATCCCGCACCAACTGCAAAAAACACAACAACATCGTCTGCAACCCTTGCAAAGCACTCCCATACTATAGGACAACCTACGCGACAGGCCCCCTCACTCTACCACTTACCATCCACAAATTCCTTGGTTAGGACGTGACCGAGGTAGTACACTGTCTTTGGGATTATTGAGGTTCTTGGATAGGAAGCTCAAGCACAAAGCTTCAACACATGGTTCACTTATTGGGAACACGTGGCCTGACCAGGTATTTGAAGGAGAACTGTGATTTGCTCTTGCAAGGGGACACACGACATTCAGAGGCAAACAAGCATGAATCACCCAGTAAGGAAATGCCACCTTGTTACATGAGCAAGTAGGCTTCACCCACTACCTACAAATAGCTGTTCACAACCATTTATGACGGATATGTCTCTCTTGCTAAGGAGAAGCCTCTCATAGTTCTACTGATCACAAGAATTCTCGCTCACAGTGATGTCCTCTCTTACAAGCCCTAGCCAGTCCGCGCTTCCACCCTCTTCTCCATCATATTACACAATCCCTTAGTATTATATGACCCATACCCCTAGACTAGAAACCACTTGAAGGACTACCCATCTACGGTCCCAAAAAGGGTTCATATTTCCTTATAGAGAAATAAACATAAGAGTATAAGACAAGTCAAATTATATTCAACATACTTCATTATGTTTAGATTCTAAAAGTTCACTCATCATAAGAATAGAGGTAAACTATCAATAACTAATTCTATAAATTCGCCAGAACAAGTAATAGTTTTTAATGTTTGGTCAAGTTAAATCATTTTGAAAAAACGTACTCGGAAGTTTTCTTTTAGGGAGCACGGACAGAAGAAGTGCGAGTGTGTGACATAATCATACAGGCATGATTCCATTATAGTCCCCCCGCCCCTCTAAGATGATCCGTCTTCCTCTTTTGTTTGTCTCAGAAAGATTGTCCACTTTCTAAAGAAGGCTAAATTGTGTAATTTAGAAATGGTACAAACAAGTAAATCTATATTCTTAAGAAAATTTATATGTACAAACGGACAATATTTTTGGAACGGGGAGAGTACCTTTATTGTTACTCTAACCCTCTTTCCAAGCATAACATTGTCTCTTATAATATGTTGACTGTTGTAAGATTTGTTTTCTGCCATAAAGTAGCATTTTTATATTGTTTAAAAGTTTAGTTTAAAAATACATCCGTCCTTCCGTAAATATGTAAAAAGATCACATGAAAAGGTTTTGATTGAGCAAATTGACGTCAATAATCACTAAAACTATGACATTGTCTCACTGTTGCAAAGTAGAAACACGAACAATTTGAATTATGGTGTCAACTAACCACCAAAAATAATACAATCATTTTGGCAAATGTTTCTATTCTGATGACCCTGCCAAACATGGGAATATTTTGAATCCAATTCAAGGTGCAATCCTTGCAATGGTCAACCATATAGCATGCACTCCCTCCTCCCTCCCATCAACTGCCTCAACTAATATGTTTCACACGTACATTAGTTAAACCAAAAAACTACAAACATCAGAAGCTATTTTGAGAAACGGAATTCTTTTCAAACTTTTCCACCTTTGATCAGCATATTACAGATCCTCCATTAATAAGGAGGAGGAGATGCCCTATCCAGGGCTGATGCTAACCTAAGCAACAGAGCTATGCCATTACTCATTCTCCTGTTCATATCGACTCGAACATTACATCCATTGACTTTCTCTTTTCTATTTCTGATGCACCACTAAATATTTACTCTTCTCCCATGCAACATAAACATGTATTAGAACTCTTAACTACTATCGTAAAACAAAACAAAACTATCCTTGCACATTCATTGGCATGACTTCCTATTAGCAGGTGGACAGTTCTGGTCTGTAGCAGAGTGTGTACTAACAACAGAAGGAAGATAAGAATCTGCTAGTTTCTAACGATGTGAAAGCCTCTCCTTCAACACAACAGAAGAGAACCCCACCATTCTCTCAACATGCACAAAAAAATGTCCCCAGGTATACACTGGTGAATGGAGAATAAAGTACAGCATTAATTACAATAATACAACATGTTGGTTCTGCTATATGCAAGTCTATACTAGATACATGATTAACTTTGTTTGCAAAAATATTACCAAATTATCAACAAATAAGTAAGTGATTGCCTTCACGTAAAACATGCAATTCTGTGAGTTTCTGCAGAAACCAGAACTCACAGTCAAGTGGCTATAGAAAGAATGTGTTTCAAGGACAGCATAGTAAGATAAAATATGTACTAGCACCTAGTAGACAACTTATGAGCTTAGCAACAAAAAGTAAGAAAAATTATAATTTTAGTTTCGAGCATACGCGTAAGTACCCTCTAAAATTTTCCTTGTGTGTATGGAGCCCCGACATCATGGCATCAAAAACAACTACCACTTTCACTCCTGCAAATGATCAAATGCAATGAATGAGATATTAAATAAAATAGAACAAGAAATCAAAAAATAAATAATTTTAAATTAGAGCATCGAGTTAACAATAACATCTCTCTCTCTCTCTCTCTCTCTCTCTCTCTCTCTCTCTCTCT